>MU754043.1:49104-77777 GCA_026770625.1 Nicotiana glauca
GCAATAAGAGAGCTATACATAAGAATAACCTTTAAGAATTATCAAAAATGGATCTTCCCAAGACTGACAGTGTGAGAAGAGTTAAACCATTAAGATTGTGTATGATAGTTGTGAATACATTAGCTTTTCATTTATGTGAGTAAATTAGTTTTCCTTAGAGGAAAGATTTCTCAGAAGTAAGTTGAAAGATGAGTCGTCATTGACGTATAGTGCAAAGAATTGCAGGAAATAAGAAAAGTTATTCGAATCCCAACAAAAAGAGAAGGATCCACAAGTATAAGACCTTTGGACTAAGAGGTGATGTGAAAATTTTCAGTAAGTCCATATGGAGATTTGAAACTTGAATAGTTAGCATGGGATATTAAAAATAAAATTAGTTCGGTAATGAGAGAAAATTGTATAGTTACCATAGGTTATGTATAGCATGTGTAAGAAACACAAAGTGAGTAGAATTATCACTGAGCTTAGTTATTGATGATAAAGTGATCACATAAAAGCTATAACATCATGCCTATTTATGTGTCACGAGGGTAGTGCCATTGAACGAAACTCTTGTCTACGGAGTACTAGTCAAAGACTTAAGTCACAACAATGCTATAAATGTTTTCAGGAAGTGCTTAAGAAGATAAAGTGTGAGAAGTATAACTCATGATTGAGGTAGATAAGGGAACTATGGTGAAAGAAGTTCACCAGCCAAGATAGGAGTTCGAGTTCGGACTCCGAAGATGACGGAGTTGTTGTCTAGAATAGGACTTGTTCCCCACTAGTAGCCGAAGATAAAGAGAAACAATTTGATGATCCCTACGTGTTGCAGTTGAAGAGAAGATTCAAAAGTATAAAATGATGGCTTTTGAATAAGAGGTAGATGATGGGACTTTGAGTTACCAAGACAGATTGTGTGTTCCATACATAGATGGACTTAAAGAGGGAAGATGATGTTAGAAGCCAATAATTCTAGGTATTCTTTCCATCCAGGATCCCCAAATATGCATCATGACCAAGGAGATTTATTGTTTGAACAACATAACAAAGAACATCGCAGGCTTTTTGGCCAATTGTTCGAATAGTCAGCAAGTGAAAGTCGAACAGCAGAAAGCCTAGTGTTTTATCACAGAATACACATATTTTGAGTGGAGATGGTAAATACGAAATTTATAACAGGATTATCTTGCTCATTTTAAAAG
This sequence comes from Nicotiana glauca, assembly GCA_026770625.1. NCBI lineage: Eukaryota > Viridiplantae > Streptophyta > Magnoliopsida > Solanales > Solanaceae > Nicotiana > Nicotiana glauca. Next base: position 50,289 of record MU754043.1, read on the forward strand.
CATAATTTGATTGGATAATTGTAAATCGACTTACCAAGTCAACACATTCTTGCCAGTAAAGACTACAGATTCAGTAGAAGATTATACCAAGTTATACATTCAGGAAATCGTCTGATTGCATAGGACTCCGTGGTCCGTCATTTCGAACTGTGGTGCTAAGTTTACAATTAACTTTTAGAAGTTCTTTCAAAAATAGTTAGGCACAAGATTTTCATCCTCAGAAAGATGGTCAGGCAGAGCGCATTATTAAAACAGTTGAGGATATGTCCTTGATGTTAAAAGTAATTGGGATGATAACATACCTCTCATTGAGTTTTCTAATAATAACACCTACCATTCTAGTATCAAGATGGCACGTGCGAGACTCTGTATGGGCGAAGGTGTAGATCGCCAATTTATTGGTCCAAAGTTGGTGAAGGGAGTTGTTGGGACAAAATTTGATCTATTTGACTATAGAGCAAGTTAAATTGATTCAAGAGAATTTGAAGATGGCTCAGAGCTGCCAAAAGTCCTATTCGAGCGCACGACATAGAGACCTAGAGTTTCAAATTGATGATTGGGTATTTCTGAAAGTTTCACTTATGCAAGGCATTATGAGATTTGGGAAGAAGGGAAAGCATAGTCCCTACTATATTGGGCCATATAGAATCTTGTGAAGGATCGGTCAATTATTTTATGAGTTATAGTTGCCACCAGAATTAGCAGTGGTACAACCAGTATTTCGCATGTCATGTTATAATATTCAAGTTTCCAGTATTTAGATACTCATGCCAATTCAATATTCAGCTACTTATGTTAGTCCAATACTTAGATATTCATGCCAACTTATTACCTAGATATTGATGTTATTTCAATACTCAATTACTCGTGTCAGTTCAATATTCAGATATCCATGTTAGTTCAGTATTCACGTATCATGGAAGACCAATATTCAATCAATGCAGTAGTCATTCAGTTCAGTATCACAACAGTTCAGTAATCAAGTATTCATTATGTTTAGTATGCAAGTGTTAATGGAAGTTAATGTTTCCACCAAACCCATTTAAGGTTCGGAGTTAGCAGAAGTTACAGTTAGGATACTCATTCGAGGATGAATTATCCCAAGGGGGAGATAATGTAACATCCCGTATATTTGGACTAGGTGTGGAGATATTAAATGGGTACTAATTCGATAATTTAGACATATTAAGTCCTAGTGGGATGAGTGTGGGTAAAAATAGTTGTTTTGGAATGAAGACGGAGAGTGAGGTGCATAAGATTTGACAGAATCGAGTAAGTTTGCAGAAGGTCTATTTTCCAGAAGGTTCTAAAGAACATGTGTAAGGAATATTGGAAAAATAAAAGCATGAAAGTTGTAGACATTTGAAATAGCTTTCCAATGATGTATTATGTATCCGGAAAAGATCTCTGTGCAAAATGTTATGCACATTTTACATAATAATATTACTGTCATTTTGAGGTAGTGTTACTGCCATTTTGCGCGGTCAGGACAATAGGTGCACGGGGATGCTCATGGGTGTCATTTTAAAGCCATACTTCATCCCTCACAACCCCAAAACATAAAAACTTGCTCTAGAAAGGGGAACTTTCAAAAACCTAACTCCTTAAGGGTCCCTCCACCACCCAAGATAAGTTATAATGGTGATTCTAAGTTAATTTGAATTTCCTATAATCTTATTAACATGGGTAAACCCTCCATATCATTAGATATTTGATTGGAACATCATTGTTGAGAGAAGGAAGCCTGTAACTCCAATTCAAAGGGTTTGAACTTCAAAAAGGTAATGTCTTCACCCTCTAATTGATTCTAGAATTGGTTTAATGATTATAAACCCCAGTACCTGGTTAGGGAGGTAGTGCAGGATGTGCTCGGGGTAGCCAAGGGCTATTCAAGTAGACATCAGGGCGACTGGTGGTGGAACGATGTAGTCCAAGGAAAAGTAGAGGTGAAGAAGGCGACATTTGCTAAGTTGGCAGGGAGCACAAGCGAGGATGAAAGGAGAGTGAACGGGGAGATCTACAAGGTGGCGAGGAAGGAAGTGAAGCTGGCGGTTACGGAAGCTAAAACGCGGTGTTTGGTCGCATGTACGAGGAATTGGGGGAGAAAAGCAGGGACAGAAAGTTATTCCGGTTAACTAAAGTAAGGGCGAGGAAGGCGCAAGATCTCGACCAAGTTAGGTGCATCAAGGACGAGGATGGTAGAGTTCTGATGGGAGAGTCTCAAGTCAAGCAGAGGTAGCAGGCGTACTTTCGAGACCTACTTAATGAGGAGGGGCATCGGAACATAGAGCTACGGGAGCTGGTGCATTCGGAGTGACATAGAAACCTTGGGTACTATAGGCGCATTAGGGTGGAGGAGGTCGTGGAGGCTTTGCGTAGGATGAGTAGGGGTCAAGCGACTAGGCCAGACGAAATCCCGGTGGAGTTCTGGAAATGCTTGGGTAGGTTAGGAGTGGAGTGGCTTTCTAGGTTATTCAATGCGATGTTCAGGACCAAAAAGATGCCGGAGGAGTGGAGGTGGAGTACAGTGCTGCCCTTGTATAAGAACAAAGTGGTTATCCAGTGCTGCAAAAACTATAGGGGTATCAAATTAATAAGTCACAACATGAAGGTCTGGGAGCGGGTGATCGAGGCGAGGGTGAGGGAGATGACATCTATATCTATGAACCAGTTTGGTTTCATGCCGGGTCTCTCCACTACAGAAGCTATCCACCTTGTCAAGAGATTGGTGGAACAGTTCAGGGATAAGAAGAAGGACCTGCACATGGTGTTTATCAACATGGAGAAGGCGTATGACAAGGCTCCTAGGGAGGTGATATGGAGGTGCCTGGAGGCCAAGAGTGTGCCGAAAGCCTACATCAGAGTAATCAAGGACATGTATGATGGAGCTAAGACTAGGGTTAGGACGGTGGGTGGCGACTCAGGCCATTTCTCGGTGGTTATAGGGCTCCATCAAGGATCGGCGCTTAGCCCTCTCTTATTTGCCTTGGTAATGGATGCTCTATTCTAACATATTCAAGGGGATGTGCCTTGGTGTATGCTATTTGCTGACGACATAGTCTTGATAGACGATAGGAGGGTCGGTGTTAACAAGAGGCTAGCGGTATAGATACAGACTCTCTAGTCTAAGGGTTTCAAAATAAGCATGTCTAAGACAGAATACCTGGAGTGCAATTTTAGCGCCGAGCTGAGCGAAGTAGGCAGGGATGTGAAGATTGGATCTCAGGTCATCGGCAAGAGGGACAGTTTCAGATATCTTGGGTCGGTGATTCAGGGGAACGGAGAGATAGACGGGGATGTCACTCACCGTATAGGGGCGGGGTGGTCGAAGTGGAGGCTTGCATCAGGAGTCCTGTGTGACAAGAAAGTGCCACAGAAACTCAAGGGGAAGTTTTATAGAGCTGTGGTTAGACCTGCCATGCTGTGTGGGGCAAAGTGCTGGCCGGTGAAGAATTCCTATGTTCAGAGAATGAGGGTTGCTGAGATAAGGATGCTCAGGTGGATGTGCGGGCTCACCAGGTTAGATAAGATTAAGAATGAAGTTATTCGAGAGAAGGTGGGGATGGCCCCAGTGGATGAGAAGATGCGAGAAGTGAGGCTCAGGTGGTTCGGGCATGTGCAGAGGAGAAGCCCTGATGCCCCGGTGTGAAGTTGTGAGCGGCTGGCGGTGGTCGGCGTGAGGCGAGGCAGAGGGAGGCCTAAGAGGTATTGGGAGAGAGGTGATTAGGCAGGATATGGCTAGAATGCGGATTTCCGAGGACATGGCCCTTGATAGAAAAGTCTGGAGGTCTAGTATCATGGTTGTAGGATAAGGGCTTCTAGAATTTTTCGTACTCCTTTCCCGGGGTTGGGTGGGGCTTGGTAGGGCTCTCCATAGATGATTTGTGAATTCGAGTGTGTCCCCCTTATGGTAGTTATTTATGGTAGTTACTATTTGATATTATTGCATGCCATTTTATTTATGGTTCTTATGTTTAGAGAATTATTTATGCGATTTCCGCTGGAGTTACTAATGCTCTTTTGTTTTTGTTTTGTTTTTCCTTTCCTTCCATGAGACGAGGGTCGATTGGAAACAGCCTCTCTGCCCTTTCGGGTAGGGGTAAGGCTTGTCTACATATTACCCTCCCTAGACCCCACTTTGTGGACTATACTGGGTAGTTATTGTTGTTGTTGTTGTTCATGAGATATGAGTTGATGGGTTAGATAGAAAAACATGAGCGATTATAGGTTTGGAGTTTTGATTGTTGATTATTGGTCAAGGGTGTTGTTTACCTTATGGGTGATAAAGAATAATATTGATTATAACCGCTTAAGACTTTAGAATTTATCTAGGAACAAGAGAATGGGTTATTGGGTGAAGAGACACCATTAATAAGGACTATGAAGATTTATGTCATCAAGTGTTTGAGAAAATGTTTAAGTGACTAAAACAAGAGAATTATTGCTAATATGGAATCCCTTTGACTTGTATTGATATAGATTAAAGTTGAAAGGGTTGGCGAATGTTGCATTACGCTCAAGAGCAGGAAGTTAAGGTATGTTAGGCTAACTCTCTATGTTTGGAAATTTTAATGATTCTCGCTATACTACGTTTCTTTTACGACGTTACCAATTGCCTCAGAAATATAGTTAAGCCTAGTTCCTTGAATAGTTGCAGAACTTCTATTCTTTAGCTTCATAACTCGTTCACCACTTTCATTCTGAATGTGATGAGCCCAGTGCATAATCAATATAGACTTGGGTTGGATGGCTCCGAGTCTTAGTATAGATTACTCAGTATGCCATAAATAGTTGAAGTTTCAGTGTTCATAATCAGTTCAAGAATACATGTCTCAGCCTATCCAGTATTATGTAACTCAGTGTGATTCAGTATTCCATTATCATGTGACTCAATGTGATTCAGTATTTTGCTATCATGTATTACAGTTTGATTCTCAGTTCCTGAATGTTGAACCCCTGTATTTGGGCCTGGGGCTGTAGCTTATATGTTTTATACATACTTGAGCCTGAGGTCGTAGTTTATGTTTTATGCATGTTTGTGCCTGAGGCCGTAGTTTATGCTTTATGCATTTTTGGGCATGAGGCTATAGTTATGTATACGTATACTTGTTCCTGAGGCCGTAGCTTGTGCGCATATATACTGGGCCCAAGGCCGTAGCTTATTCAGATAAACAAGTTGTTCATCATTTAGAAGAGGGAGTATTCATATCCTTACTTCCTTTGTTTAGTTCAGTTATTAGTTATCATTTCAGTTACCAGTTATCAATTCAGTTATCAGTTATAAGTTCAATTATCAGTTATCAATTCAGTTATCAGTTATCAGTTACTAGTTATCAACTATCAGTTATCATTTCGGTTTCTGTTTCAATAGTATAATTTCAGTACCAATTATCAATTCCCAATTATCAGCTTAGTTTCAATTTCAGCATTTATAATTATTTCTTTCAGTTGCTTTACATACCAGTGCAATTCAAATGTACTGGCGTCCCTTTTGCCCAGGGACTATATCTCACGATGCAGGTAATGATTTACAGGTTGATGATTTAGAGCACTAGGATTCTTGTACCAGCTGTTTGGTGATCCCTAGATCTTTCGGGGCATTATCATTACTTTACGGTCTTTCAGTATTTACAGGCAGTCAGTGTTCTAAGTACATCATTAGAGGTTTCATAGACTAGAGTAATAGTTAGACAGAGTCGCAGGCTTTTCATATTAAGCTATGTTGGCTACAAATATGTTTAAGAATTGTATTAGTATTTGCGCACTTTGATTTATACCATCCATACTTTCAGTATATCAGCATGTGTTAGTTTATCTTCCGCATTCAGTATGTTATGATACCACATGTTGATTCAGCCAGCCAGTTGGTTCGCTCAGTCATATGTAATCAGGCACCGAGTGTCGTGTTACGTCCAGGCCTAGGTTCGGGGCGTGACACCTTCTCTTTTGTTTTACCGGCCAGAACTTTGGGTCCAGGCTCAATCAATAAGTGGTAATCTCCGGTAGGATCCCTGCCATGTCAAGGTTGGACCATGCAAAACAATCCATATTTTTTATAAGGAGTTTGATGAGTTTTTCCCTTAGCTCGGGGGTTAACCTCGTGCCCAGGTATACCTTTCGATCGGGCAGATGCCCGATTAGTATGACTTGCTCCAGCACTTCAACCATTTACTTTGTGGCATCGGAATCATCGAGGATTACAAAGGTTCGAGGTATCACATAATTATCATCCTCTAAATTTTCTTGTTGCTCTGATCTAGTCGAGGCCGGCTACTGTGGTTGCTATTTGACTTCTTGCTTTTTCTTTGACTGCGGTCCCTTCATTGGTGATAGTTCCGATACTGGTATTACTTCATCAATTGCAAACATTTCTTTGGTTGCGGTTTATTCGTTGTACACAATTTTGATTCCTTACGATGTTGGGAATTTCAAGACTTGATGAAGTGTTGAAGGTATTGCCCTCATATTATGAATCCAAGGTCTTCCGAGTAGCGTGTTGTATCTCATACATCGATTTCCCCTTTGGTGGTTTCACTTGCCATGTTGAAACCGTTGAGTACTTGAGCCACAGGCATGATTTGATCCTAGAGGCCGAGATGCTCTACGACCCTCGATCGAATAATATTTGCCGAATTACCTGGATCAACCAATACACTTTTAACTTGAATTTTATTCATAAGGATAGATATTACCAGTGCATCATTATGAGGTTGTTCGATTCCTTCTGTATCCTCATCGTTGAAAGATAAGTTATCTTTTGACAAGTAATCCCGAGTACATTTCTCCCTTGTCATTATCACTTTGGTGCATTTGAACATCGGGACTTGAGGAACATCGACCCCACCAACGATCATATGAATCATGTGATGCGGTTCTTCCTATTCGGTTTTCCTATTTGCGTCATTGTCTTTGAAGTGATTTTTAGCTCGGTCACTTAAGAACTCTCTAAGGTGACCCTCGTTGAATAAACGAGCTACCTTCTCCCTTAACTGCCTGCATTCTTCGATTCTGTTAGTATGGGTTCCATGGTACTTGCACATTTGATTTGGATTCCTTTGAGTTGGATCGATCTATAGGGGTCTGGGCCACCTAGTATCCTTGATTCGTCCATTGGCTGACACGATACCTGAAGCATCGACGCTGAAGTTGTATTTCGATAATCATGGTGCTTTATTAGGCTCGACATGTTTATCGAAGCCACTTTTACTCATGAGCCCTTGGGAATTTTGGCCTCGATCATTTCAAATGGGATTTCGCCCTGGTCCTTTGTTCCTACAATCTGCGCTATATGGTTGGTACCAATCTCTGTTCGATCGGAGCTCTTAGTTGATGTCTCTTTGAATCCTGCCTTTGGATCTATTTGGGCTGTATGCGGCTCCCAACTAATCATCCTCGACTCTGATCTTTGACTGGTATCAGTTATGCACATCGGCTTAGGTCACCGCTAGATATTCAATCAAATTCTGGTTTAGTTGTGTGATGCTACCGAATTTCGCTCGTTCAAACCCTGAGTAAAGTCTTAAATAACCCAATCATCGGTAACCGGGGGTAGGTCTATGCGTTCCATATAAAACCGAGATACGAATTCCCTTAGTATTTCATTGTCCTTTTGTCTCACTTTGAAGAGGTCCGACTTTTTGGTCACGATCTTTATTGCTCGACGTGTGCCTTTACAAATGAATCGGCGAGCATGGTAAAAGAATCGATGGAATTGGGTGGCAAATTGTGGTACCATATCATTGCTCCCTTCAATAAAGTTTCTCCAAATTGTTTCAACAGAACATATTCAATCTCATAATCTTCTAAGTCATTTCCATTTATTCCACATGTGTACGAAGTGATGTGTTCATTAGGATCGATGGTCCCATTGTACTTGGGGATGTCCGGCATACGAACTTCTTAGGAATGATCTTCAGAGCTGCACTTTGAGGAAAAGGCTTCTGCACGAATTTCTTCAAATCCAAACCCAATAGGATCGGAGGTGCCCCTTGTATTTGGTCAACTCGTGAGTTGTACGTTTCTACATTTTTATCTTTAGCCTTGATTTTCTTTTCACCTGATTCTATCCGTTTAGTGAGCTCCTCGGGCATCTTCATGATGACGGGGTCAGTTCTAGATCCATTATCGTTCAATTTCTCCTGTACAGGTTTGACCCTATGAACAACTTCCTGTGAAGTATCGAGTTTGATTCTGCTTGGTGCCCGATCCTATTTTTGGAATTGCGCTATCGCATCCTGCTGAGTTTGTAACATTTCAAATATCATTCTACGGCTAATCCCGCCTTTTTCACCGCTCTATGCATTCTGATCGATTGCCCGGGCGTCTTTGTGGACGCTATTTTCAAGGTCGATGCCTAAATTTCCATGAATCACAGTAGGAGAATTGACATCGATTGGAATTACGGCCTGTGGTCCATCATGATTTATTGGAGGTACTCCGTTTTTCGGGGCGACTATGTGCTCGTTCTCGCCATGAAGACCAAGGCCGGTGTCCGTATGAGTGTTCATTGCTTGAGAGTTTAATATGTTGATTCCTGTAATCAAAGACACTTACGAGAACAAGTGTAAAAGCAGTGTGTGTTATGAGGTTTAATACTAGGAAATCACTATTATCCTTAGCCCCACTGTGGGCGCCAAACTGTTTAGGCTAAAATTTGGATAACTATTAAACTTATAGTGTGGTTTTAAGGATACGTGATTTTACCTACTACCAATTGATAAACGTAAAGATAAGTGATGGGAATTGACAAGAATGTAAAATAAATCAATGCTTGGACAATACCCTCAAGCTGATGAACCCTCGCTTAGTAAAGTAAGAACAATTAAAGAACAACAAGTTGATAAACAAGAGAAAGAGAGAAAATTATATTACCTTAATCTTATCAATGTAAGTTTTTTACAAAATGATTAGGGCCATCGTTATATAGGAGAGGAGCCGTAGTTATGGTACAATTCTAATTACGGAAGTAAATCCCATAATTAGCCTAAGCAATCGCCCTTGATTTGATATGTTCCGAAATTTCCAACGTGATCTCCGACCGGTTATGGATTTCGCCTTTCCGTTATTGCGCTTCGCTCGAAGTCAATCATATTAGGTCCCAATTGCTGATGTCCTTGAACTCGATGGGCACTTCAATTTTCAAACTCGATACCTTATCTTAGTGCTCAGGCCTGATCCATTACGGGGCTTACTCTCTATGTTATTCACTGGTCTCGATTTAATAGCAAAATCGGGCAAGCCTGATTTTAACCATAATCTACTCATTGTGCTAAACTCTTTCATTCCTTTAATTTATAGTCCAAAACGGCGGGGTAATTCGATTCATCATCGACGTGACATGATTAATTGATGCAACTAGTGGGACAAGTTGGATGCATAAAATAGTCTAATTTTAACACCACTGAGGAATTAATCCTGCCAATGGAGTATTTATAAGTTTTTTTTCCCTTAGTTACAAATAGCTAAGTCTAGCTGAAATAAGGTTCTGAGGTGAACGCCATTTGACCATCTCACTTGCACCGCTGAATTAAGAGAATATGAAGGTTGGAGAAGGACTTAAGGACTAATGATATTTTTTGAAGTGAAGATTAAACTATTAAAATATAATACTATTGGATTAACAAAGCAACTTTAACATCATCTTAATTCTTACGAATCCTCAAATATCCTCATCCTAGTCAGACTCCTATTTTTTATTTTTAAAAAGAATAAAAATATCGCCGTCGTTCATTCCATGTCCATATCTGAACATGATTTTGCCTTGATATATGTTATAGTAATAATTTTAAAAGTATTCTGTATTGAAACTGCTTTTCAAAGGAAGAACCACTTGGTAGTTGCCACTAACTTGTGAGATTGTCAATAATCAATTAACGGAGTGTATTATTGGGGGCATTGTATTGAATTTACAGGTTTATGTATATTTTTTAAACCTCTTTAAGCAAATGCAATCTATCTGAAACACCAGAGTGAAATTTATCATATTTGTGTTGCATATGTGATGTGATAGCTCACTTAAAAGGTGGTATTCAAAGATTGAGATATGCCAGACATCAGTACAAGAAATAAAGTTTTCAACAATATTATGTGGCGATCCCTTTAAGTCGTCACCAACAGTGGTGCTATATTATTTTTATTATTAGATTTTGTAGCGATTAATCTCGTCACAAAAAAAATATGCCACAAAATAAAGTTTAGGTAAGTAGCCACAGAACGTCATTAATGAAAATTTTATTTAATGTAGCGCTCTAATAGTAACGAACATACAGTGAGTTGTTGAAGCCTAGTAAATTATATTATTCTTCAAAATAGTATTTTCCCATAGAAAATATTGGCTGATCGAGAACATTTTTATTTTTATTTTGCATAGAAGTTTTTCAACCAAGGTTTGGAACAGTGTGAATTTGCATCTGCTCATGTTGTTGTTATTATTATCTTATTAGCTATTAAACTTGCCACTAAAAGTAAACAAATGCGCCACAAAATAGATTTTAGGTAGGTACCAACATATGATACTTACAACTAAACAGGTCGCAATAAAACATTATCACTTAAAATCTTATTTTCTGTAGTACATATTCTAAGTTGGAAATAAAGTTGAAATTAATGGGCAGATTGAGTTCATTATAAAAAAATATTCTATACTCCCTATTCATCATTATCTCCTAAATTTCACAATAATGCATTGAATTCATAGTCAGGTTATATGTTTTGTGGAACGCTATATATTGTAACACTATAAGTTTCCAAATTCCAATCACGTCCATAATTCATAAAAGTAGCAACTGTACCTCCATATGTGATATTAAGATAAATGAAATCCCCATCCCATTTCATCTTCCCATATTAGCACTTTGATATGAAAGAGCAATTCTTGATTTCTCTCGTGTTACATGCTTGCACAAGAAGTACTGCCAATTTCAATTAACCATATTAGTTTCATTTATCACTTATTTCTTTTACTGATACCAAGAATTCTAAACAATCAAATACCTAATGGACAAAGCAAACAATAAGGATTAATTAGATGATAAAAACCCATTACGGATTGAATCTGGTTCAGAAAATAACAAGGACAAAAAAAAGTAAAAGGAAAAATCCAGAAAAGAAACTCCATGCATACAGAAGGGATTACATATAATGAAGTATAAACCTACGGAAAGAAAGCATCAGGCCATATGTGGTTATCATGAAAATTAGGCATAATCTCATCTCCATGTCCAAATCTAATCTCTTGTTCACTTGTGTTGTTATTCATCCAATCATTGAACCACTCTGTTTGTGTCCTATGCATTACCTCCAACCCTAATTCCACCACTGGGTTTTGCTCCACTGGCAGCGGAGCAGCAGCCTGTGATACAACAGCAGTAGTAGCAGAAGAAGAAGAGGAAGCCCCTTTTTTTAAATGCTTCGATCCTCTTATTAATCTCCTTCAAATTCTGATCATCAACCTAATCAAGATCATTCAAATCTCCCAAATTCAAATTTTGCATCCCTTTTCTAGCCAAATACTGGTACATAACTTCAGTCATCTACTTCTCCCTATTCTCATTGCTTTGTTTTTTCAGCTGTTCTCCCGCTTTTGCAATCCTTTGTCTGATAAAACTCTCTTGATTCACCATTTTCTTTCTTTGTTCCATCTCTGGCATTCTCTTGAACTCCGCAAGCACGCATTGAGCTCCCATGGTATTTGGCCATACCTCAGGTTGGTTCTTATATGGGATATAAATAATAGCACAAGCATAAATACCACAAAGGGTGCTCAATTCACTCACCTTCTTTATCAAACGCTTCTTTCTTTTCTTGAATGTTGCTTTTCTTGTGTGACGACCCGACCCGTCGTCTCAGGTATTACCGTCCCATTTTCCCCATTTTCAGCTTCTTTATGCTTCAATATCCGTAACTTGTGTAATCAGGTTGATTTGCAATGGTTTTGATAAGAAATGAGACACTTAGTCTCTTTTAAGAAGGCTTAAGTTGAAAAAGTCAACCGAATGTTAACTTATGAGTTAGAGGGCTTGGATGTAAATTCCGATAGTTCGATGAGCTCCGGGAGGTGATTTGTGACTTGGGAGTGCGATCGGAATTGAATTTGGAGGTCCGGAGTAGAATTTGGCTTGAATTGGCGAAGTTGGAATTTTGGCGAATTCCGGTTGATAGGTGAGATTTTGATCCGAGGGTCAGAATGGAATTCCGAGAGTTGCTGTAGCTTCGTTGGGTGATTTTGGATATGTGTGTAAATTTTCAGGTCATTCGGACATCGTTTGGTCGGGATTTGATCGAAAGTTCCGGAAGTTCTTGAAGAACTTAGGCTTTGATTTTGTGAAATTTGATGATTTTGATGTTAACTATAGTGATTTGATGATTCGAGCAAGTTTGAATAAGGTAATAGATCATATCTGTACTTTTGATTGAGGTCCCGGGGGCCTCGGGGTGATTTCGGGTGGTTAAACGGTGAATTTGGAGTTTGTTGCTTGGAAGAGGTTTGCTAGTTCTGTTGTTTCCGCATCTGCGGAAAAGGGACTGCATAAGCGGTTCCGCAGATGTGGCGGTAGGGTCGCATAAGCTGATTTGGATCTGGGAACCCTTTTCCGCAGAAGCGGTCGTGGATCCGCAAATGCGGCGACCGTAGAAGCGGTCCAGGGGATTTTAAGTGTGACCGCATAAGCGGTCATTTGGTCGCATGTGCGGGGACCGCAGGTGCGGTTATTTAGCCGCATAAGCGAAAATCGCTGTTGGCAGGAGGGTTTATATCATTATTTCATTCGCGAACTTATGTCATTTTTCATCCATTGTGGAGCGATTTTGAGAGCTTTGAGGCGATTTTGAAGAGGGATTCAATGGAGAATGATTAGAGGTAAGTTCCTTGGCCTAATTATTCAAGTTTATAGTAGAATTAACATGAAAATTGGTTGAAATTCATTAAAAGGGGGTAAAGCTAGGGCTTGAGTTTTTAATATTTCAAATTGGGATTTGATAGGTCATTTGAGCTCGGATTTGGGAGTTCTTGGTATGTATGGACTCGTTGCGAGACGAAGAATCCGGTAATGTGAGTTTTATAATTTTTCGAGAAGTGGGCCCGGGGCTCGGGTTTTTGCTAGTTTCGAGATTTTTGCTATATTTCGATTGTTTTCGATTGGGTATTGTTCCCTTGGCATGTTGTGATGTATTCGCTCTGATTTTGGTTAGATTCGATGTGCGTGGAGGCCGATTTGAGGGGCAAGGCTTCGCGAGCGAGGGATTTCACCGGTTCGAGGTGAGTATTGATTGTAAATGATATCTTGAGGGTTTGAAATCCCGAATTTGCACACCGTAGTGCTATATTGAGGTGACTTGCATGCCGGATAGCAAGCGTGGGGTAGAGCACCGTTGGGGATTGCGACTTAGTCTGTCCTGGTTGTTGATTTTACCGCGTATTTGACTATGTTGTGTCGTTTTTCTCTATGACTTGGGCTTATTGCCATATTTGGTGCTTATTGCCGACTATTTGAATTTCTTGTGAGCTATCATCATTGTTTTCCTCACTATTTGAAACATTATTTGAACTTAGTCCATTTGAATCACACTGTTTCATGAACTCAGCTATATTTTTTACTCAACCTTGAGTTTTAACTGATACTTGAACTATTGTTTGAGCTGAGCATTTTCATTTTCCTTGATGCCCGAGGGGCTTATGATTATTTTGGACTGATTGAGGCCGAGGGCCATGATTGAGGATCTGATGAGTAATATGAGCAGGCTTTCAAGCGTCGACTGATGTGAGGTGGCTTTTAGGCTTTGAGTGATTGGTGAGGATGCTTTCAGGCCTCGAGTGATGTGAGGAGGCTTTCAGGCCTCGAGTGATTGGTGAGAAGGCTTTCAGGCCTCGAGTGTATTATGAGCAGGCTTTCAGGCCTTGCATTGATATTGTTCAGGCTTTCAGGCCTTATTGATAGCGCTTGGTCTGTAGGAGCCCCTTCGGAGTCTGCACACCCACAGTGAGCGCGGGTACCCATATGAGTGAGAGTGAGCCCGAGGGGCTGATGTTGTATAGTGAGACTGATACTGATCTAAGTGATGTGACACTGTGCCCGAGGGGATGATACTATTCTGAGCATTTGTTATTGAGCCCGAGGGGCTGTTATTGATTTGAGCTATGCCCGAGGGGCGAACTTTTATGTGCTCATCTTGCATACTTATTTGCCTTCTTACCTGTTATACTGTAGTATTTATGCCCGAGGGGTGGATTTCTTGTGCCTATCAGCACTAACTATTTGAAATCATTTTTTGTAATTATTGAAAAGACTGTTTTCAAAAGGGATTTGAACTGAGCCAAGGCATTTCTAAAGATATCACATATTTCACTATCTTTCGTGGAAAATTGTACACGGCTTCTATACAGCATGTTGGTTGCTTTACGTGATTTCATACTGCTCAGTTGTTATTTACTCTTATTACTCACTAAGTTGGAGTACTCACTTTACTCCCTGCACCCTGCGTGCAGTTGCAGGTATTGTTCACCCGGTAGCGGGTTATTAGCTGATTGAAGGTACTACTATTGTAGCAGAGCAAGGTGATCGGCAGCGTTCGCAGCACAGGACTTCATCTTTTGAACTCCAGTTTTTATTTTATATATACTATTGGCCTGTAGCGGTGTTCAGTCTTCTGTAGATGCTCATGACTTGTGACACCCCGATCGGGTTGTGTTCGGTTGTAATTAATAGTTTTTAATGCCATTAAGTGGTATTTTCTATTCATTATGTTTAATGACTGTTAAATAGACGATTTGGGTTAGTTGGCTGGCTTTGTCTTCACGAGAGGCACCATCACGACCGGGTTTGGAAATTCGGTCGTGACAAGTTGGTATCAGAGCCAAGGTTACTATGTCTCACGAGTCATGAGCAGGTTTAGTAGAGTCTTGCAGATCGCTACGGAGACGTCTGTATTTATCCTCGAGAGGCTGCAGAACCTTTAGGAAAACTTCACTTTCTTGGAATTCTTATCGTGCTACTTGATTTAGCTTGAGATATAACTTTTGAAATTCCTTCCAGACGTCTGTATGCGCACGTGAGCACTCAGCATTGTATATGCCTGGATGGCTTGTGATTCCCCGATCAAGGTACGAGAGGTGATTCCGTGAGTTTGATGTTGGGCCAGTCTGGAGGACTTGAGGCTGGATCTTTGCCTATGGCTTGAGCACTGAGGTGCTGATTGTGTGAGTAAGTGTTCTGAACTTATATGTTCGGTATTGTCCCTATTAGCTAGAATGGCAGTTAGATATATATATGTGATGAGTATGTTGGTGCTGCGAGATGTATCTACATGACTCGGTAGTGACAAAGAAGTCTGCTGGATAGTAGGTAAACTGTTAAGTGTTCGATTCCTATTGTAATTTGATGTGTTGCCCGATTTATGGGCGCGTGAAGAATATCTTCGTATCTTCTAGTTGGGAAGTGTAGTACATTACGTGTGGCGGTATGAATTCAGACTCAGGAAGACTTAATGGCTATGTTATGTGTATGATGGTGGAAGGTGTGCTGAAATACTAAACTGAGGCGAAGCAAGTGGGTTATCTCCTGCGGAGTGTTCTTAAGGGGTACGATTCTTATGTATATTGTTAGAAGATCTTATGTGTAATTGAAAGGCACATGTTGTAATTTGAAAATTTGGGTCGCTTCAGAGAGTGGACTCAGCTGATGCGGGGATGAATGCGAGGTTTGTAGTGGATTTCAGTATCCGAGGATGTGTGTTTTCATAAACTAGTAGATGAATTGAGTTTAATCTCACTATAATATTGTGGCATCATTAGAGTAAAAGTATTATGGGTTATTAAATGTGTCTTGATAGATGGCTTCGAGCCAAGTTGGGGAGGTTGCTGTTGATTAGCTGATCAAACGGTTATGTGCTATGTTGTTTCCATTTCGAGGTATGCTGGCGGATCAGTCCTGGTTGTAGAAAATGAGTCGAGGATGGCACGAGTGAAGCAAAATTTTGATAAAGGTTATATGGTGCTTCGTAGATGTGAGGAAATAATAGGATGTCTTGAGCTGTTGTTGATAAAGAATGCTCAGTGTATAGAGAAGGCAGATGTTCGTTCGTATTGGAATAAGATTATGTCCTACGGTGTCAGAGTGCTAATAAGGCACGAGTGGTTCTGTTCGTTAAGTCAGGTAATTTGCAGTTGGAATAAGAGTGAATGACTTTCGAGAATGATTCTTATGTGTTCAAGATTTTACATGTAACAATCAGGTGTCTCAAGGTCGTGTATGTGGTCAGAGACCGTGTTTTCATTGAAAATTGTTGAGGCTTGTGGTATTTTTATCTCGATTATGGGATCCTATGTATCGGTATCTGGAAGGTAATGGTAACAAATTCAGATTCACAGAAAGTTCTTCAAAGTAAAGTATTCTAGAACGTGGTATTTCTGGGAACGTTTAAGAGAATATTCAGTGGCTCATGGGTTTGAAACAGTGTGGTCTTGTGTGCGAGTCTCATGTGGTAAGCCTAGATTGAGGCATTATGATGCTATAACGAGGGAGAAATATCAAGTGGATGACGAACAAAAAGAGAAATTTGATAGACGGAATAGCTTGATAATATACCGAATCGGCATGGTGAGGGTATGATTAATTCTTTGTATGTGCTCGAGGTAATGAGCTTTTACAGGCATTTTCAGCAATGCTCTTGGGATTTTGACGGCTTGCTCAGCTTGGGTTAGACAGAAGGATTCAGTCCTGACAGTTTAGCTTGTACAAATGGAGTTGGCAGAGATGTTCTTGTTGGGTTTTACTGTGGTTTGAAGATTAGTATATTTTCTATGGGTATGCGAAGCATGAAGTGTGTAATGATTTTTCTTCTAAATGGGATCAATGGAAGTTCTTGACTAGTTGAGTGCGTCGATGTCTGCGGTGCGGAAGAGAGATAAAAGTTCTCATGTTATCCTAGTGTGGCATGGTATATGTGATATATTGTGGAGGATTGGGATTTGTGTGTGTAAGGTTCGGTTAAATTCGGAATGGAAAGTTATTAAATTCTTAAGCAGCACGGGCAGTAGTAACTGATTAAAGAATCGATCTTCAGATGATTACGGTGAATGATCCTCATATGACTAAGGAAAATGGTATTGCCAATCATAGTGATTCGATGAGGGTATATGCTGCAGAAAAAGGGCAATGTGAATAAGTTGATGGCACATGAGAAGTTTAAAATATCTTTCGAGAAATGATTGGGTACTCAAGATGTGATATGTATTCATACTATGGGATTTGGGATCAGGTACAGTGATTCGTGTGCTATATGGAGTTGGAGACTGGGGGTTCTCAGGTACAGACTATGTGGTGGTTGTGGATCGTGTGTATCGGCATCGTTTAGCGGCTATTGGGATTTGGATACACGAGTGGATCTTTCTTTTCTTGGTATATTAGATTGTTGATATGATGTTGGGGTGTAGACTGATTGTCTCAGTGTTGGGTTGTTCTAGACTAGTGTGCTATGGGCTATGTCGGAAAATGCCACGGGTGGCGTGACGAGGTGCATCAGATTATGTTATAGCAGAGTGGTTGGTATTCCAAAGACCCAGCGGACGGCTAGGAAGGATTGCTTTTCCTAATCGAGCCTTCATGATGGATGTCAGTGCAAAGGTTGCTATTATTGAGCCAGTTCCGGCGTTAAGAGAATTTTTGGATGCATGTTCCAGTATGAGTTGACGCGGTTGGCTCCGAATCGTATTGTCGAGGGATAGGTTGACTCGACCGTTACTAAGCTTATTAGCTATCTGGAGAGATCTATGAGTTGTTTTCTGCATTGCGAGATGTTATGATTTACGGACTACGGGCACATATGGTGCGGTGCTATCGGGATTCATAGTGGGAGTTGAGAGGAAAACCTCAGTTGCTTTTGAATTTTGTAGCTTATAACGCTATATGAAGATATTATATGCACTCAGTATGTTTACGACCGGTACTCGGTATTTTGTTGTAATGAGCAAATTTGGCTAGATGTGCATCTCCTTATGTGATATATATATATATATGGATCGGGTGG
The DNA here is from genome assembly GCA_026770625.1 of Nicotiana glauca. NCBI lineage: Eukaryota > Viridiplantae > Streptophyta > Magnoliopsida > Solanales > Solanaceae > Nicotiana > Nicotiana glauca. Next base: position 68,310 of record MU754043.1, read on the forward strand.
CACGCTGCCATGAGTATGTGTAGATCGGATGGCACACCACCATGACTATTTGTGTACTGGGTGGCACGCTGCAATGGGTATGTTATCTGGATCGGGTTGCACGCCGTAACAGTGTAATGTCGAGAGTAGTGTTCCATATGCTATTTGTATGCCTTGCTTCCTGGGTTCTAATGAAAGTCCGTATTTGGTGCTGCTTGGCGAATGGTGCATCGGTTATGTCCTTTAAGGATTGTATTGTGTATATTACTTGCTTCACCATGGGTATAATTATTTGTTTGGGTTCTAGATGTCATTCGTGCGTGGTTGTCAATTTCGAGTATAGTGACTTGAGGTGCTTCATGTGTAACACTGTTTGCATAAGATCGCACATTATAGCAAGGCTATGTGGAGATTAGACACTTTGGGGTAGGTTCATGTATTCTATTTCTATGATGTGGTACGGGGTCTCGGCCTTGTGTTGTAATGGTATTGATGAGCTTAAGGTACAACTCTTTCGTTTGAGTCATTTTCATGATTTGAGTATGTTCAGACCGTCTCTTATTGGTGCGTATATTATGCAAGTTGTGGCTTAGGCCGGTGTTGAGGTGTCATATCGCCAGAGTGGTGTGTTGGACCTGAAGTGATCATTAGGGGTCATTAATGGATACGAACGGATTTGGTTTCAACTTGTTGGAAGGTTAATATCGAGGTTCGGCTCGGAAATCTATTGTGGTAGTAGCCAAAAGGGGAGTGACTTTGTGAATGGTTGATCCGAGAAATTGTTACAGTTTATTGTGTGTTTCATTGTTCGTTGGCAGTATATGAAAGTTCTGGAATAAGACCTTGTTGATAAGAGGTTTTTCCACCGGTATTCGAGTGTTGTGGGCAAATGCTGTGAATAGAAGTTATCGCTTCGAGTGTCTGGGTTATGTAGTATATCATATGATGGCACCTGAGGTTGCAGGTATGGGTTATTATAGCTAGTTTGGGACTATTCAAAGTATAGGTGTGAGGTTTTGATCGTATTGATGGTTTCAGAAGTGGAAAGGTAGTTTTGTGAATTATGGGCTAGAATGGATTGGGTAATTTCTGCTATGTTCTGTCGTCTGACATATAAGAGATAGGGTGACGTGGGATCATCCCGGGTATATGCTTGGTAAGGTCATTCAACTACTGGTTGGCTTCTAGTACAACTATGGGTACGCTCGAGGACGAGCGTTTGTTTAACTTGGGGAGGATGTGACGACCCGACCCATCGTCTCAAGTATTACCGCCCCATTTTCCCCATTTTCCGCTTTTTTATGCTTCATTATCCGTATATTGTGTAATCAAGTTGACTTGCAATGGTTTTAATATGAAATGAGACACTTAGTCTCTTTTAAAAAGGCTTGTGTTGGAAAAGTCAACCGGATGTTGACTTATGAGTTAGAGGGCTTGGATGTGAATTCCGATAGTTCGGTTAGCTCCGGGAGGTGATTTGTGACTTGGGAGTGTGATCGAAATTGAATTTGGAGGTCCGAAGTAGAATTAGGCTTGAATTGGCAAAGTTGGAATTTTGGCGAATTCCGGTTGATAGGTGAGATTTTAATCCGAGGGTCGGAATGGAATTCCGAGAGTTGCTGTAGCTTCGTTGGGTGATTATTGATATATGCGTAAATTTTCAGGTCTCGAGTGATGTGAGGCATACAAATAGCTTCGTTGGGTGATTTTGGTAGAAGGGTTTATATCACTATTTCATCTGCGAACTTATGTCATTTTTCCTCCGTTGTGGAGCAATTTTGAGAGCTTTGAGGTGATTTTGAAGAGGGATTCAAGAGAGAATGATTAGAGGTAAGTTCCTTGGCCTAATTATTAAAGTTTATGGTAGAATTAACATGGAAATTGGTTGAAATTCATTAAAAAGGGGTAAAGCTAGGGCTTGAGTTTTTAATATTTCAAATTGGGATTTGATAGGTCATTTGAGCTCGGATTTGGGAGTTCTTGGTATGTGTGGACTCGTGCCGAGACGAGGAATCCATTAATGTGAGTTTTATAATTTTTTGAGAAGTGGGCCCGGGGCTCGGGTTTTGCTAGTTTCGAGATTTTTGCTATATTTCGATTGTTTTCGATTGGGTATTGTTCCCTTGGCATGTTGTGATGTATTCACTCTGATTTTGGTTAGATTCGACGTGTGTGGAGGCTGATTTGAGGGGCAAGGCATCGCGAGCGAGGTATTTCACCGGCTTCAGGTGAGTAATGATTGTAAATGATATCCTGAGGGTTTGAAACCCCGAATTTGCATATCGTAGTGCTATATTGAGGTGACTTGCACGCGGGATAGCGAGCGTGGGGTAGAGAACCATTGAGGATTGCGACTTGGTCCATCCCAGTTGTTGATTTTACCGCGTATTTGACTATGACGTATCATTTTTCACGATGACTTGGGCTTATTGCCATATTTGGGGCTTATTGCCGACTGTTTAAACTTCTTATGAGCTATCATCATTGTTTTCCTCACTATATGAAACATTATTTGAACTCAGTCCATTCGAATTACACTGTTTCATGAACTCAGCTATATTTTTACTCAACCTTGAGTTTTAACTTATATTTGAACTATTGTTTGAGCTGAGCATTTTTGTTTTCATTGATGCCTGAGGGGTTTATGATTATTTTGGACTGATTGAGGCCGAGGGCCATGATTGATGATCTGATGAGTGATGTGAGGAGGCTTTCAGGCCTCGAGTGATGTGAGGAGGCTTTTAGGCCTCGAGTGATTGGTGAGGAGGCTTTCAGGTCTTGAGTGATGTGAGGAGGATTTCAGGCCTCGAGTGATTGGTGAGGAGGCTTTTAGGCCTCGAGTGATTGGTAAGGAGGCTTTCAGGCCTCGAGTGATTGGTGAGGAGGCTTTCAGGCCTCGAGTGTATTATGAGCAGGCTTTCAGGCCTCGCATTGATATTGTTCAGGCTTTCAGGCCTTATTGATAGCGCTTAGGCTGTAGGATCCCTTCCGGAGTCTGTACACCCACAGTGAGCGCGGGTACACATATGAGTGAGAGTGAGCCCGAGGGGCTGATGTTGTACTGTGTGATTGATACTGAGCCCGAGGGAATGATACTGATCTAAGTGATGTGACACTGTGCCCGAGGGGCTGATACTATTCTGAGCATTTGATAGTGAGCCCGAGGGGCTGTTATCGATTTGAGATATGCCCGAGGGGCGAACTTTTATGTGCTCATCTTGCATACTTATTTGCCTTCTTACCTGTTATACTGCAGTATTTATGCCCGAGGGGTGGATTTTCTGTGCCTATCAGCACTAACTATTTGAAATCATTTTTTGTAATTATTGAAAAGACCGTTTTCAAAAGGGATTTGAACTAAGCCAAGGCATTTATAAAGATATCACATATTTCACTATTTTTCTTGGAAAATTGTACCCGACTTCTATACAGCATGTTGGTTGCTTTACGTAATTTCTTACTGCTCAATTGTTATTTAATATTATTACTCACTGAGTTGGAGTACTCACTTTACTCCCTGCACCCTGCATGCAGTTGCAGGTATTGTTCACCCGGTAGCGGGTTATTAGCTAATTGAAGGTATTACTATTGTAGCAGAGCAAGCTGACCGCCAGCGTTCGCGGCACCGGACTTAATCTTTTAAACTCCAGTTTTTATTTTATATATACTATTGGCCCTGTAGTGGTGTTCAGCCTTCTTTAGATGCTCGTGACTTGTGACACCCCGATCGTATTGTGTTGGGTTGTAATTGATAGTTTTTAATGCCATTAAGTGGTATTTTCTATTCATTATGTTTAATGACAGTTAAGTAGACGATTTGGGTTAGTTGGCTGGCCTTGTCTTCACGAGAGGTGCCATCGCAACCGGGTTTAGAAATTGGATCGTGACATCTTGCCGAGTCATTAGTTATGAAAGCTAACTTCATCTTCTTCCTTGTCATTTCTCTTCCTCGACAAATATGCAAACAGGGTGGAAGTATTTGGTAGATATTGAGATTTTTTTGTTGTTTGGAATGGCAATGTTATATACAAATATGAAGATGCTCTCTAATTAATATGGAAGATTTTGCATTTGTTTGCATAGCTGGAAGGAGACATTGATGACCCACGATATTTGGAAAGAATTTAGTACTACAAAATATTTACATTAATTACATTTCATTTAACTATAGAAATGCAATTTTTGTTTTTCCTGACTACTACTCATATATGTGTTCTCAAGAAGGAAAAGATTAAACTTATAAATAATAATATTAGTAATAAGTTTTCTGCAACCATATAATATGATATTTTATCAACCAAATCATAATATTATAATCTAGCTAATTTAATAGGTTGATTTCTCTTCCGAAACATTAATTTTTATTAGTGTACAGTCAAGAGTGTTCTCAATTTTCATTTCAGTTTTGAATTTACGAATTACCTTTTTGTGGACTCACTTTTTTTGTGGTCTTGAAATTGCAGAGAGCGAGCAAATGAAACTCAAGATTTTGCGTGTCCTTTTGTGATTATTTCATTGATTTGTAATGTTTAAATGAAGACGGCGGAATAGATGTTGCTTTCATAAGAGCAGATAATAAACTGCAGTGAATTATAACAACTGTTGTTGAATCATTTCTGATATGAAAATACATTTTCTGTCTACATATGTAATTAGCGATTAAATGTGGCTTATATTGTGATCTTGGGATTTTAATATTATTAAGTTCTGAATCTTTTGGAGAATGTGTAGCCATTGAACTGCTTAGGGATGACAAAGAAGCATTTTTACTAGTCCTTTGTTTTTTTGCTCTGAAAATATACTTTAGTTTATATTCTATCCAATAGTTCACATTTTTTATCAGGTGTATAGGTGCATATCCTGATTTTCTTAAGTAAATTGAGGGTAGCTTTATATTGCAAGTAGATTATATGCTTTGGCACAAGGACTGTACATAACTTTGTTGTAATTTTATATAACTTAAATCCGTATTTAGTGATTGGGGAAGAAATGTCAAAGTGAGGTAGAAAGTTTGTTTGTTAAGTAAATCACAATGTAAATTTTTCTATAATCAATTGAATTTGAATTCTTAAAATTTAGAATAGGAATCACAAGAATCTGAAGAATCATCAAAATGGGAAGTAGACTAGTCGAGTTTGCTAGTATAGAGTGTAGACTATAAGAGATTATTACAGCATAGCTAGAAGTTCAACTTCCATTGCTCTTCGCCTATTCAGTCTTCTTTGAATGCAAAGAGCTGTAAAGTTTTAACTTTAGTACTATGTACATAGTTTTTTCCGAGCCTATAGGGTGCCAGTGACCCCTCACCTCTCCACGTGGGTTTGCCCCTGCCTAACTAGAGAGAGGATACAGGTATTTGTAGATTAGTCGAGCTGCACGCAAGCCAACTCGAATACCACGTTTTTTTTTCTCTTCACATATCATGATCTTTCTGGTTGCTTTATCTTCTATTCCCTTTCCATTCCTACGCAAATTCTTCACAGTAGCCTTAATAAGAATAACCAAAAAAAAAAATGGAATAACAAAGGATAGAAAAGTGATATATGTCATCCCAGTATCCTCTAGGTGTTATTTCTATATATCTAGACACCAGGTTATAAACATAAGAACAAGTAGAAGTTCTGTCCTGAAGTAATCTCCTCACTGTGGGCAATCTCTTCTAGAGTGTAGGCACTTACTTCGTAGTGATTAAATTATACGTTTGATACTTCAAGGGATATTATGAACACTCCCATGCTACCACTTAACATTGCAAATATTATTACTTTGCCAACATACTCTCTGCAAATTGTTGGTAGTCCATTTCGTCAGTAGCTAATAATACTGATTCATATGTTTTTATTATTGCAGTCTGCATATACAAGCAAGCTTCAGGATTGTTCTGTAGTTTTTTTCTTAGTTTAATCGAAAAGTCTATCGGCTTATATAATAAAAGATGGAGATATTACAGCTAGATATGTTAGCACAATTGTCTTTTTATTAGTTTTATCGATTAAGGCCATAAGTGCAATATTTAGATTTTGACATCCTTGTCTATTTATTTATTTTCTGGAATGGGTCCTATGCTCCTCCACTCTGTGCATTTTTATGTATATTCATCATGAGTATATTTTTTAATATGCATGAAGAATATGCCATTTGCGGATGCATGATTTGTCTCTTTTTAATTAGCTACCACAGTACATTTCATTTCATATTTTTTTTTGTTGAAACATCAAGTTGTTCTATCCCTTAGCCTCACATTCTCCTCCCTTTTCTCCTAGACGTACTATAACTTTCTCTCAATCTGTAACTTTAACAGAGGATAAAAAAATCATGCTGGCATGTCGAGGTTGAGGATAAGGTAACCAACACATTGCTGTTACTTCACAAATTCGTAGAGCAGTTTGATTCATGATACCCGTAACACATTGCTGGCATTAGTGTTTTATTATTAGCTTTTGTAGTGACTAACTTACCACTAAAAGTAAACGAATGCGCCACAAAATAGATTTTAGATAGGTCGTTACTCCAAAGAGAAACATATCATACTACTTTTGGTGACAACTAAATATGCCGAAATAAAACATCGCCACTAAAAAGCTTATTTCATGTAGGACATATTCTAAGTTGGAAATAAAGTTGAAATTAATGGGCAGATCGGGTTCATTATAAAAAATATTCTATACTATTCATCATTATCTACTAAATTTTACAATAATGCAAGGAATTCATGGTCAGATTATACATTTTCTAGAAAGATATATATATTGCAACACTAAGTTTCAAAATTCAATCACGTCCATAATTCATAAAACAAGCAACAGTAACGTCGTGTTACGTGCTTACACAAGGAGTACTGCCAATTTCAATTAATCACATTAGTTCCATTTATCACTTCTTTCTTTTACTGATACCAGGAATTCTAAGCATTCAAATACCAAATGGACAAAGCAAAAAATAAGGATTAAGTAGAATATAAAAACTCATTACGAATTGAATCTGGTTCAGAAAATAGCAAGGATAAAAAAAGTAAAAGGAAAAATCTAGAAAAGAAACTCCACGTAGAAAGAATTACTTAACGTGAAATATAAACCTCTGGAAAGAAAGCATTAGGCCACATGCTAGTGTTGTGGTTATCATTAAAACTAGGCATAATCATCTCATCTCCATGTCCAAATCCAATATGCTCTGCATTTGTATTGTTATTCATCCAATCATTAAATCACTCTGTTTGTATCCTCTGCATTCCCTCCAACCCTAATTCCACCACTGGTTTCTGCTCCACTGATGGCGGAGCAGCAGTCTGTGATACAACAGCAGCAGCAGAATAAAAAGAGGAGGAAGCCCCTTTTTTAAATGCTTCAATCCTCGTATTAATATCGTTCTAATTTTGATCAACAATCCAATCAAGATCATTCATGTCACGACCCAAATCCCAAACCCGATCGTGATGGCGTCTCTCGTGAAGACAAGGCCAGCCAATAAAACAAATGCTTCCTTTTAACAGTTATTTAATATTTATAAAACTAAAATATGATTAGCATAATCAAAAGCACAGAAAATAACGATAACAACCGGGAACCATCCCGTCACAGCCCGACATCGGGGTCTCACTAGTCATGAGCTACTACAGAGTTCACTAAAGTACTACAAGTCCTGAAATAGGAACAAAGTCTGAAAGTAACAGGAACAACATAAAATAAGGGAGAATATCTAATGCCGTGGACGCTAGCGGTCACCTGACTCAGCCATGAGAACAAATCTTCAAATAGCTCAAAACCCGCTACCGGGAACAATACCTGCAACTGCACGCGAGGTGTAGGGAGTAAAGTGAGTACTCCAACTTAGTGAGTAATAAAAGTAAATAATAGTTGAAAGTAAGAAATCTCGTAAGGCACTCCATCATTCTATATAGAACAATACAAGCCTTTTTGAGGAGAAACAGTAAAATCGTGAAAATCCTTTGGAAAACATCTAGGATCAGTAAAAACCTCTTTTGAAAATATTCGTTTTCAAAAGTTGCGAAAATAATTTCAACAAGTAGGGAATAATCAAAAATCTGCCCCTCAGGCTCAATATCAACCTCTCAGTACAGTATCAGCCCCGCGGGCTCACTCCCAACTCACAAAGTACAACATCAGCCTCTCGAGCTCACTCCCAACTCACAAAGTACAATATCAGCCTCTCGGGCACTGCACTCCATTAACAAGTAACACCTGGTTATCTGGTAAAGTGTGCAAGAAGTAGCATGGATGTCAATGATACAAGTGCTGAATGTCATGACAACATTATAAAATAAGAACAAATGCATGAGTACAATGCAATGCATATGACGGTACACTCTAGTACCCGCTGCAGCGTGCAGTCCGCTCCATTTATTTATCGTCGACAGTGCTCACTGGGGGTGTGTACAGACTCCGGAGGGGCTCCTACAGACCAAGTGCAATAACAAGCCATCTCGTGGCATCACATCTAGGCTCTCAGCCTCATATCAATATCAATCTAATCATCCAGGCACTCAGCCTCAATATCAATGTAACACCGCTGCGTCGCGCAACCCGATCCACCCATAATAAATATAATACTGCTGCGGCATGCAGCCCGATCCATGCTTAGTCCAGAAAATCATCATAAGCCCCTTGGGCATTTATAAAACAGTAGTTCTTAGCTCGAAATATCATTTAAAATATCATTTGAGTTTTCAAAACATTGAAGCATGGCTGAGTTTGCAAAATAGTATTTAAAACCTTGGACTGAAACCAAATGATATGCAAGATATGCTAAAGTAGTAATATCAATCCCCAAAGGATTCACATAGTTGGCAAGAAGCCCAAACATGGCAGTAAGCCCATAGTATGATGTTACAAGTAGTTTCAACCAAATACACAGAAAAATCAACAACCGGGACGGACCAAGTCACAATCCCCAACGGTGCTCTACCCCAAGCTCATATCCGGTGTGCAAGTTACCTCAATATAACACTATGATGTGCACATCCGGGGTTTCAAGCCCTCAGGATATCATTTACAAGTATTACTCACCTCTAGCCGGCCCAAAGCCTAGCTCGCTATGCCCTTGCATCTCAAATTGGCCTCCTCGTGCATCAAATTTGACCAAAAGTCACACAAACATCGATGAAGCTCGATTTCTAAAAGATGGGGTTTTAGCCATATATGTGAAATTCGCCTCTTAATGATACTATAATGATCCAATACAGTTATGTAACTTCACTCTACAATACAACATTCAATAGGGCCAATAATAGTAATAAATCCCATAAATTATGCCATTTAGGCCTATTATCAAACATCTTGTAGGCATAGATATTTACACCTTATGACTATAGTATTGGTTCCTCCAACTATCACCATTATCAACAATTCACCTCACTATCATTCTTTAGCAATTTATACTCCTAACATCACGTGTGTGATCAACCATTCACACCCAAACCAACAAAATTCCATCAAATATACACATTTAAATCCCTACCATGTTCATGTATTT
>MU754043.1:82859-106033 GCA_026770625.1 Nicotiana glauca
ATGAATCTTTAATTTAACGACACCATCACAACCTTCATACTTGATTTACATCATTAATCAATCAAGTGATCACATGCCACACTTATATAATATTCCCGTGGGACACACTCCCATAACCTACCACAACAATATCTGGAGCGTACCTCCAAACTACCGGTCGTACTAACGCTGTAAAGCGATAAAAAATCACTAACCATGACGCAACACCGTTCTCAAGTGACGCTGATGATAATACCAATTTATCTTAACAATCAAAACTTCTTTCCTGCTCATCCGAGCTCTTGACATCTTGTCAAAAAATTTCCTTCACTCGTGTCATTCTCGACCCAATTTCCACAACCAGAACTGATTCACCAGCATGCATTAAATCAGAACTAACATAGGACATAACCACACAATTTGCTAAGAAATAGCAAGCTCCCCAACTTGGCTCGAAGCCATATATCACAACACACTATACTCATAATGCATATGCTCCATTGCTGTTGTAATACCATAGTGAGATTAAACTCGCTCTTTCATAAGCCTGTGGAAACACAAATCATCTGGAATTTTTAACTCTTCTGCATTTTCTTGCATTCACTCACATAACAGTTAAGCCTACTCTCTAGGCGACCAAATTTTTACTAAGTCCCAAATTTTTCAAAAATTTCGGCAGAGTCTCCTTTGTAATTGGACCTATGCAACTACCAGAGAAACATCAAAGCCATCCTAACAACACATCCACAACTTGACAAAGCATCACAATGCATATCAATTACATAAATCTCAATACTACATGTATTATACTATCAAAATTGATACATGGGCATGCGTTGCACCTATTTGAATCATAACACATAGAAAATACCTTTCAACCCTCCATTATTTGGGCTATTCAACCAAGTAAGAACATTTTATTTCCTTAATGTTTTTGACCTTCAAGGTGGGCTCCTCGACTCATAGATTTCATCGTAATACATTTACAGAAGCGATTTCAGCTCCCAGACTTATCTAACTAGTATGACAAATAGTTTTCCCTCATCAGCCAATTACCCATAACCTTTACCTTTAGTTCATGTTTTTGTATACCTTCCACTTTCATACACATTACACAATCACTTAATCTTCCTGTGTCTAAACTCATACCGTAATATGAAATTTACTTCACTCCAAATATGAGACATGAAAAGATTCTTCACGCACCCATAACTTGGGACTACACATCCTATCACAATGGAAATCATACACTCAATAGTTCATCTATTATCCAGCAGACTTCTTCGTCTCTAACAAGTCATAGGAAAAGATCTGGCCTCAAGTCCTCCAAACTGGCCCAACATCAAACTCACGGAGATTACATCTCGCCCTTTGATCGGGTAATTACAAGCCATCAAGGCATATCTAATACTGAGCGCTCATGCGCACATACGAACGCGTGGAAGGAATTTCAAAAGTTTCTTTCCGAGATGAATCAAGGAAGCATGATAAGAATTCAAGAATTTGAAGTTTTCCTAAATATTCTGCAGCCTCTCGAGGATAAATACAGACGTCTCCGTATCAATCCGCGAGACTCTACTAAACCTTCTTATGACTCGTGAGACCTAGTAACCTAGGCTCTGATACCAACTTGTCACGACCCAAATCCTAAACCCGGTCGTGATGGCGCCTCTCGTGAAGACAAGGCAAGCCAACAAAACAAACACTTCCTTTTAATATTTATTAAAATTTATAAAACTAAAACATGATTAGCATAATCAAAAGCGCGGAAAAAAACGATAACAACAGGGAACCATCCCGTCACAGCCCGACATCAGGGTGTCACTAGTCACGAGCTACTACAGAGTTCACTAAAGTACTACAAGTCCGGAAATAGGAACAAAGTCTGAAAGTAACAGGAACAACATAAATTAAGGGAGAAGATCTAGTGCCGCGGATGCTAGCGGTCACCTGACTCAGCCATGAGAATAAATCTTCAAACAGCTCAAAACCCGCTACCGGGAACAATACCTGAAACTACACGCAAGGTGCAGGGAGTAAAGTGAGTACTCCAACTCAGTGAGTAATAAAAGTAAATAATAGCTGAAAGTAAGAAATCACGTAAGGCACTCCATCATGCTATATAGAACAATACAACCCTTTTTGAGGAGAAATAGTAAAATCGTGAAAATTCTTTGGAAAACATCTGGGCTCAGTAAAAACCTCTTTTGAAAATATTCCTTTTCAACAGTTGCAAAAATAATTTCAACAAGTAGGGAATAATTACAAATCTGCCCCTCGGGCTCAATATTAACCTCTCAGTATAGTATCAGCCCCGCGGGATCACTCCTAACTCACAAAGTACAACATCAGCCTCTCGGGGTCACTCCCAACTCACAAAGTACAACATCAGCCTCTTGGGCACAGCACTCCATTAACAAATAACACTAGGGTATCTGGTAAACAGTGCAAGAAGTAGGATGGATGCCAATGATATGAGTGCTGAATGTCATGACAATATTACAAAATAAGAACAAATGCATGAGTGCAATGCAATGCATATGACGGTACACTCTAGTATCCGTTACGGTGTGCAGCCCGCCCCATTTATTTATCGTCGGCGACGCTCACTAGGGGATTGTACAGATTCGAGGGGCTCCTACAGCCCAAGCGTAATAACAAGCCATCTTGTGGCATCACATCTAGGCTCTCAGCCTCATATCAATATCAGTATAATCATCCGCTCACTCGACCTCAATATCAATGTAACACCGCTGCGGCGCACAACCCGATCTACCCATAATCAATATAATACTGCTGCAATGCGTAGCCGATCCATGCTCAGTCCAGAAAATCATCATAAGCCCCTTGGGCATTTATAAAACAGTGTTTCTCAGCCCGAAATATCATTTAAAATATCATTTGAGTTTTCAAAACTTAGAAGTATGGCTAAGTTTGCAAAACAGTATTTAAAACCTTGGACTGAAACCAAATGATATGCAAGATATGCTAAAATAGTAATATCAATCCTCGAAGGATTCACATAGTTGGCACGAAGCCCAAACATGGCAGTCAGCCCATAGTATGATGATACAAGCAGTTTCAGTCAAATACACGGAAAAATCAACAACCGGGACGGACCAAGTCACAATCCTCAATGGTGCTCTACCCCACACTCATATCTGGCATGCAAGTCACCTCACCACAGCACTATGATATGCAAATCCGGGGTTTCAAACCCTCAGGATATCATTTAAAAGTATTACTCACCTCTAGCCGGCCCAAAGTCTAGCTCGCTACGCCCTTGCCTCTCAAATTGGCCTCCTCGTGCGTCGAATCTGACCAAAAATCACATAAACATCGATGAAGCTCGATTTGTAAAAGATGGGGTTTTAGCCATACATATTTGAAATTCGCCCCTTAATGATACTACAATGATTCAATACAGTCATGTAACTTCAATCTACAATACAACATTCAGTAGGGCCAATATTAGTAATAAATCCCATAAATTATGCCATTTAGGCGTATTATCAAACATCTTCTAGGCATAGATATTTACACCTCATGATTATAGTATTGGTTCCTCCGACTATCACCATTAACCAACAATTCATCTCACTATCAATCTTTAGCAATTTATACTCCTAACATCACGTGTGTGATCAACCATTCACACCCAAACCAACAAAATTCCATCAAATATACACATTTAAATCCCTACCATGTTCATGTATTTAAATTGGGAATTTATGGTCTTGAATCACTATACCATAAGTTGTAATACATGATTCATACTCATAATTCCATAATAACTCCATATATGTAAGTCTAAGGTATAGGTTTACCTCTTGTAGACCAAATCTTCAAAGACAACTTCGGGGTGTTCTTGAGATTTTGAAGAAATCCTATGAAATCCAATAAAAATCATGTTGTAACTAGTGATTGAGAAGTGAAATCACCATGAAAACACACTTAAAATCTTACCTTAGGAGTGCAATTGGGTGCCTTGGTCGAATTGGGGGTGTTGGGGAAGCCCTAGGCTTGAGAAATGACTCAAATTCTATCATTTCCCATCCTTAGGTACTTAAAAATATTCCAGGCGCGTGAACTTGCACATAGTTCATGCATTGTTCGCCCGTCGGGGGCAGAATACTCAGCAAAAACGCGCGAACTCGCGAGCTCGCGCAAAGTTCGCGCACTGTTCGCGCGAGTGACACCTGACCAGTAAAATGGTCATAACTTCCAGTATGCACCACCAAATGATGAACGGTTTGTTGCATTGGAAACTTAACTCAAACGGATTTAATTTGATAGGTTGTGCATCACCGAACTCAATATATTACGGGAGATATGATCGTCCAAAGTGAGGTCTTGTGCGCACTCATTTACAACTTTTGTCTATTATGAAATTTTCCAACTTTAAAAGTTTCCGTTAACCATCCGAAATCACCCCGAGGCCCCCGGGAACTCAACCAAAAATACCAAAACCTCCTAAAACATCATACAAACTTGTTCCAATCACCAAAATGCATCAAACAACGCCAAGACCATCAAATTACATCGAATTCAAGCCTAAGTTTTTCTAAAACTTCCCAAACACACATTTGATCAAAAACCCGACCAAACGATTTCCAAATGACTTGAAAATTTGCACACATATCCGAAATCAGCCAACGAAGCTACAGCAACTCTCGGAATTCCATTCCGAACCTCGGATCAAAATTTCACCTATCAACCGGAATTCGCCAAAATGCTAACTTCGCCAATTCAAGCCTAATTCTATACCGGGCCTCCAAAATCACTTTTGATCACCTTCCTAAGTCACAAATCATCCCCCGAAGCTAACCAAATCACCGAAATTCACATCCGAGCCCTCTAACTAAATAGTCAACTTCTGGTTGACTTTTTCAAAACAAGCTTCTCTTTAAGAGGTTTAGTATCTCATTTCCATCTAAAACCAACCCAATTCTACCCGATCACCTCAAATACTGATATTGAAACATAGAGAAGCATACTGTGGGGGAAACAAGGTGGTAACTCATAAGACAATGAGTCGGGTCGTCACAATTAAAATCTCCCAAATTCAAATTCTGCATCCCTTTTCCAGCCAAACACTGGTACATAACTTCAGTCATCTCCTTCTCTCTATTATTCTTGCTTTGTTTCTTCAAGTGCTCTTGCAATCCTTTGTCTAATAAAACTCTCTTGATTCACCATATTCTTGCTTTGTTCCATCTTGGCATTCTCTTGAACTTCGCGAGCACAATTTGAGCTCCCATGGTATTTGGCCATACCTCAGGTTGGTTCTCATATGGGCTATAAATAATAGCACAAGCATCAATACCACAAAGGGTTCTCAATTCACTCATCTTCTTCATCGGACCCTTCTTCCTTTTCTTGAATGTTGCTTTTCTTGCTGAGTCATTAGTTATGAAAGCTAACTTCACCTTCTTCCTTGTCATTTTTTTCCTCGACAAATATGCAAACAAGGTGGAAGTATTTGGTAGATATTGAGATATTTTTTGGTTCTTGGAATGGCAATGCTATATACAAAAATGAAGATGTTCTTTAATTAATATGAAAGATTTTACATTTGTTTGCATAGCTGGAAGGAGACATTGATGACCCAAGATATTTGGAAAGAATTTAGTACTACCAAATATTACATTAATTATATTTTATTTAACTAGAGAAATGCAATTTTTGTTTTTTTCTGACTACTACTCATATATGTGTTCTCAAGAAGAAAATGATTAAACTTATAAATAATAATATTGGTAATAAGTTTTCTGCAACCATATATGATATCAAAGAAGTCGTAATATAATAAGCTAGCTAAGTTTGTACAGAAACATAAAAGATTGAGTAACTTAAGGCGTTGTTGAACAATTGTACTTCTTTTTATTAGAATTTAATTATTCTTTTTTTCGGTTAAAAAGAGCTAGTATATTATATATTAGGGGTGGTAAAATGGTTAAAAGAAAATAGTTAACCACCCATATTATCCATTAAAAATGGATTGGATAATGAACTTTTTCAAAACAGGTCAAATATGGATAAGAGCAGTATTATCCATTTAAAAAATGGATAACGAATGAGTTACCAATGGATAACCAATAAGTCTAAATTTTATTTTTGTAAAGCCTAAAATTGGGGGTGTCACGACCCATTTACATAACAGGTCATGATGGCGCCCAACAACCTTTCCGGGCAAGGCAAGTGCGGAAGAAATTTTTAAGTTTAACAACATCGCTATTTTTAAGAAGGTGAATAAGCATCCCAAAAGGGGTTTTCATAAACCCGATACAGTAATCCATATAGGGACATAATATTACAACCCAAAACAAGTCTACTAAAGTGTGTGCCAAGACCTGTTGTCACAAGTACGGGCATCTAGTAGAATATACAAAACACCCCTATCCTACCGTCTCAAATAAAGAAAGACAGCAAAATACAAAAGAAGACTCCATCCGGCTACTGAGCGGCATAGGAAGGGAAGCAGCTCACCGTAAAAGTCTCTGCCACAGCTCACTGGCACGTGCCCGATCGGTAACAAGATCAATCGGCCTCAGAACCTGTACATTTAAGTACAGAAGCGTAGCATGAGTAGATAAACAATATGTACCCAGTGAGTATCCCGCCTAATCTCGAAGAGGTAGAGACGAGAGGTGGACTTGATACCCACTAGGTCAAGATAATATTACAATAAGGATGTACAATTTAGAGCATAAATAGTTCATTTATATGATATTTATCAGGGAAGTCATAATCATGCTCTTAATCACATTTTTCCTTTATCATTTTTCTTTTCCTCTTTTACAATAATTAGCGATTAATCATGAAAGGTCTAAGCTCGAGCATACATGTACGTATATATATACCATGCGCAACAATGTCGAGGTCGACGGCCCGCACCAACAGAATATAAATTGTGCACTGTCGAGGGTCGAGCGGCCCGTACCATAGATGCATCTATTTCACCGAGGCGATTGGCCCGATCTACAAATATCAATTAAAACATCAAGAATGCACACAAAGGCATCATTTATACACAAGGACATGCTTACAAGGTTCAAAAATATTCGTATGATCACTTTTCGTTCTTCTCTAGTCTCTTAACATATAATAAAAGATTATTTTGATAATTCAAATAATGGATATCTCACTTTAGGCATGATGTGGGTCCTAAACTACCCAAAACATTTAATATCATGGTAGCTATGCGCGGACTTTCGTCACCTAGTACGTACGTATCCCCCGCATTTAATGGCAATTTATCATTTATTAGTCCTAAAGGGACAATTCCCCCTCACGAGGTTAGAAAGGAGACTCACCTCGCTCCGAAGAGCACTTCCAACTAAGAACAAGCCCGAAACCTCAAAGCGAAGCCGAAAGCGCACAAACTAGTTAAACAATATATGGATTAGTCAATAAGGGCTTACAAGGTTGAATTCTAACTATTTAAGTGATTTCCCAACCTTTCCCATAAATTTCCCAAATTCCGACCCCGGGCCCACTTGGCCGGATCCCAAGATTTTTTGAAGAAAATTATTCTCTAAAACCTAAGGATCACTAATATGTGATTTCTAGTTCGTTATATAGCTAATTATGTGGTTAAATCTTAATTTCATGAAAACCCTAGGTCTAGCCCTAATCCCTTTGATTTTACTTAATAATTAGTGTTAAATCTATCTAATATTCATGTATTTAAACTAAGAATGAGTGGGGATTACTTACCTTGTGATGTTATGTTGAAATCCCCCCTTTGGAATCACCAAAATCAGCCAAATGTATAATGAGAAATGAAGGAAATGGGGTTGGGTTCGTATTTAATGAACTCTACTCTCCTAACGATTTTCGCTTCAGCGGACGAATTTCCGCTTCTGCGGAATCTGCTCCTGTGGAAAAAGGGTTGCTTCTGCGGTCCTGGCCCAGATTGGAAGTACCGCTTCTGCGGTCCAGAAGACGCCTATGCGGGACTGCTTCTGCGGTCTAGAAATCGCTTCTGCGATTTTCCCTGAGCTGCCCTACACCGTTCTGCGATCAAACAACCGCTTCTACGGTCCAAGAGCCGCAGAAGCGGTTATGACAGAAGCAACAAAGTTGGTTTTTCTCTAAGTTTCAACTTTGCTCGAACCTCGACCATTTGACGCTCGGGGCTCCCGAGCCCCGCCCGAACATACCGACAAGTCTGAAATCACAAGGAGGACCTAGTCGGACCCTAGAAACACCCCAAACAATGCTAAATCAAGGAGTCGAACCCCAAAACCAATTGAATCAACTTAATGAACTTCAAGTTCTTAATTTTCTTTCAACGGGTCAAAAAGCCCTTAAACTACTCGGATTGATACCAAATTTTACGGGTGGGTCTTAACTGATATTTCTGAATTGTACCATGTTTCAGAATCAAAATCCGAACCCGATACCTATCAAAACAATGATTTTCTTAGTTTATTTAATTCTTTGAAACTTAAACTTAACAATTGTACATAAAAATTCATTACTCGGGCTAGGGACCTCGGAATTCAATTCCGGGCATACGTCCAGGTCCCATATTTTTCCACGAACCCTCAAAAATTGTCAAATCACGATTCCGGGTCCGTTTTCCCAAAATATTGACCGAAGTCAAACTTGACCTTGTTAAAGGAACTTAAAAAAGCAACTAGGCTTAATCTCGCTCAGACTCTTCTAACTTCCGAACCACCCGTCCCCGAAAGTCATGAATTAGCTAAATAAAGTGTGAAAAGTATTACTTAGGGGAACGAGGTTTGAAAATGCAAAACGACCAGTCGGGTCATTACATACTCCACCTCTTAAACAAACGTTCGTCCTCGAACGAACATAGAAAAGTGCCTGGACTGCTGAATAAGTTGGGATATCGGCTCCGTATGTCCTCCTTGGACTCCCAGGTCGCCTCCTCGACTGGTTGGCCCCTCCATTGGACTCTTACCGCATAAATCCTCTTGGACCTCAACTAGTGGTCCTGTCTATCAATAATGGCTTCTGGCTCCTCCTCGAAGCCCAAACTCTAATCTAATTGAATGGTACCGAAATCCAACACATGCGAATAGTCGGCATGATACTTCTAGAGCATCGACACATGGAAGACTGGATGAACTCTTGATAAATTGGGAGGTAAAGCAAGCTCATAGGCAACCTCCCCAACTCGCCTCAATACCTCAAAGGGGCATATTAACCTTGGGCTCAACTTGCCCTTCTTTCCGAATCTCATAATGCCCTTCATGGGCGAAACCTTCAAGAGAACCTTTTCGCCAACCATAAATGATACATCACGCGCCTTCTGATCCGCGTAACTCTTCTACCTGGACTGAGCTGTGCGGAGTCTCTCCTGAATCAACTTTACCTTATCCAAGGCATCCTGAACCAAGTCTGTACCAAGCAGCCTAGCCTTACCAGGCTCAAACCACCCGATTGGAGAACGACAACACCGACCATATAAGGCCTCATACGGGGCCATCTCTATGATGGAATGATAGCTACTATTATATGCAAACTCTACCAAGGGTAAGAACTGATCCCACTACCCTCCAAAGTCAATCACGCATGCTCTAAGCATATCTTCTAAAATCTGAACTGTCCACTCCGACTGCCCGTCGGTCTGAGGATGGAATGTCGTGCTAAGCTCCACGTGGGTCCCCAACTCACTCTGAACAGCTCTCCAGAAATGGGAAGTGAACTGATGGCCTCTGTCTGATATAATGGAGACTGGCACACCGTGCAACCTGACTATCTCCAGAATGTTAATATGACCATACCTCTCTGCCGTATAAGTAGTCGCCACTGGAATGAAATGGGCGGACTTGGTAAATCTATCCATAATAACCCACACTGAATCAACCTTCCGGTGAGTCCACGGCAACCCAACCACGAAATCTATAGTGATGCGCTCCCACTTCCATTCCGGAATGTTCATCTGCTGAAGTAGGCCACATGGTCTCTGGTGCTCATGATTGACCTGCTAGCAATTCAAACATTTAGCCGCATACTCCGTAATGTCCTTCTTCATCCTCCGCCACCAGTAATGCTGCCTCATGTCACGATACATCTTCGTGGCACCTAGATGAATGGAGTACCTCAAACTGTGGGACTCTTCTAGAACTCTCTCTCTCTCTCAAGCCATCAACATTAGGAACACATACACGGCCCTGAAGCCGTAACACACCATCCTCGCCAATAGAAATCTCCCCGGTACCTCCCTAAACTACCGTCTCTCTGAGAACTGCCAAACGTGGATCATCGAGCTGTCGGACCTTTATCTCCCCCAACAACGAAGACTAAGCAACCACACACGCTAGGACACGGTTGGGCTCTGAAATATCCAATCTCACTAGCCTGCAAGCTAAAGACTGAACGTCCAAAGCTAATGGTCTCATCTCGGCAGGAATGAATGCCAAGCTACCCATGCTCTCCGCCTTCCTACTCATGGCATCCGCAACCACATTTGCCTTGCCTGGATGATAAAGAATGGTGATATCATTATCCTTTAGTAGCTCAAGCCACCTGCGTTTCCTTAAATTAAGATTCCTCTGCTTGAACAAATGCAGCAAGCTGCAATGGTCTGTATAAACCTCACATGACACTCCATAAAAATAATGCCTCTATATCTTGAGAGCATGAACAATCGCCGCCAACTCTAGATCATGCACAGGGTAATTTTTCTCATGAACCTTCAGCTGTCATGAAGCATATGCAATAACTTGCCCCTCCTGCATCAATACACATCCCAAGCCGACGTAAGAAGCATCGCAATACACTGTATACATCCCTGAACCAGAAGGCAATACAAGAACTAGTGTCGTAGTCAAAGCTGTCTTGAGCTTCTGCAAGCTCTCCTCACAATCATCGGACTAACAGAACGGGGCACCCTTTTGGGTCAACCTGGTCAGAGGTGATGCAATAGATGAAAAGCCCTGCACAAATTGCCTGTAATAGCCTGCTAACCCCAAGAAGCTCCTGATCTCGGTCACTAAAGTAGGACGTGGCCAACACTGAACTGCCTCAATCTTCTTGGGATCCACCTTAATACCCTCTCCTGAAACTATATGCCCCAAGAATGCTACTGACTCTAGCCAAAACTCACACTTGGAGAACTTAGCATAAAGTTGTTGTTCTTGCAAGGTCTGAAGCACTACTCTCAAATGATGCTCGTGCTCCCCCAGGATATGTGAGTATATCAAGATGTCGTCAATGAAAACGATGAAAAAAGAATCAATATAAGGCCTGAACACCCTGTTCATCAAATCCAAAAATGTCGCTGGGGCATTAGTCAAGCCAAATGACATCACCAGGAACTCGTAGTGGCCATATCTAGTCCTGAATGCAGTCTTCGGAACATCTGAATACCGAATCTTCAGCTGATGATACCCTGACCTCAAGTCAATCTTAGTGAACACCCTGGCATTACGTAGCTAGTCAAACAAATCATCAAAATGGGGCAATGGATACTTGTTCTTGATTGTGACTTTGTTCAACTGGCGGTAATCAATGCACATCCGCATAGTCCCATCCTTCTTCTTCACAGATAACACTGGTGCACCCCAAGGCGATACACTGGGCCTAACAAACCCCTTTGCTAGCAACTCCTCCAACTTCTCCTTCAGCTCCTTAGGAGCCATCCGGTACGGTGGGATAGATATAGGCTGAGTGCCTGGAGCCAAGTCAATATATAAATCAATATCACGACTCAGAGGCATGCCCGGATGATCAGAAGGGAAAATATCGGTGAACTCTCGGACCACTGGCACTAAATCAATCATCGGAGACTCTGCGGTGGTGTCTCGAACATAAGCTAAATAAGCCAAACACCCTTTCTCAACCATGAGCTGAGCCTTCAAGAAAGAAATAACTCTGCTAGACGTATCAGCTGTGGAACCCTTCCACTCTAATCTCGGAAATCCTGGCATAGCTAGCGAAATAGTCTTGGCATGACAATCAAGGATGGCGTGATATAGGGATATCCAATACATGCCTAAAATGACCTTAAAATCAAGCATATCAAGTAACAGAAGGTCTTCTCTAGTCTCATAACCATAGAAAGTAATCACACAAGATCGGTAGACCCAATCCACAACCACACAATCACCCACATGAGTGGACATATGAACAGGAACACCCAAAAACTCAGGAGAAGTAACCAGAAAACGAGCAATCAGAGAGGACACATAGGAATAAGTAGATCCTAGATCAAATAATACCGAAGCGCCCCTACCTCTCACTGAAATAATTCCTGTGATAATGGCATCTGAGGCTAATGCATCTGGCCTGGATGGGAGAGCATAGAATATGGCTGGAGCGCCGGCTGCCTGGCCTCCGCCCGACTGAGAAGCATCTGGCTGACCTCTCCCTATCTGGCCTCCAACTCTAGGACGACCTCTATTGGTCTGTCCTCCACCTTTAGGTGGCTGGGTCGCTAGTGCTGGAACCATTGGGTGTTGTCCCTGCTGTATAGCCTTGCCCTAAAGCCTGGGGCAGTACCTCCTCATATGATGCGGGTCTCCGCACTTAAAACGACATGGTGCGGCGACCTGCTGCCCGGATGGCTGACTCTGAAAACCAGAAGATCCACTAGAAGAAGCCTGAATGGCCGACGGGCGATATGAACTCTCCGGCATAGCACAGAGATAAGAACCGGAAGAATCTGGAGGACCTGAATATGCACTGGAAGAACCCTGAACAGCTGGTGGGCGATAAGATCTCTCTGGCATGGCGCTAAAATAAGAGAGTGCTGGAGCACCCCGAGCAGGTGGTGGTGCTAAAATTGGGGGCCTACTGGGATGATCCATCCCGGAGTGACCTCTACCCCTATCTAGGGCACCTCTAAACTCTCCGGAGAATCTGGCCATCTTCTCCTGGTGCATCTGCTCAAAACCCCTCTAACGGTAACCCTCAATCCTATGAGCAATCTCAAGTGTAAGCTGATAACCTATGCCCATCTCCACCTCTCGAGCCATACTGTTCTGAATAATGGGATGTAATCCCGCAAAAAATCCTCGTGCCCTCTCTGCCTCTATGGGAAGTATCATAAGTGCATGGCGAGACAACTTAGAGAATCTCACCTTATAATCGGTCACTGACAACTGACCCTGCTGTAAATGCTCAAACTGAAGACGCAGCCCTTCCCTCTCAGAGGGTGGAATGTACCGATCAAGAAATAACTAGGTGAACTGACCCCAAGTGAGGGGAGGAGAACCTGCTGGTTTGCTAAGAGCATAGGACTGCCACCATCTACAGGCCCTGCCCTCCAACTTGAAAGTGGTGAAGTCAACTCCATGTGACTCAAGTATCCTCATATTGTGCAGTCTATCCCTGCACCTGTCAATGAAATCCTGGCCATCGTCATGATGCTCACCCCCGAAGACTGGAGGGCGCAACCTGGTCCATCTGTCCAATAGCTTCTGCAGATCGCCGTCCACAACTGGCCTGGGCTGGGGTGCCACTGCAGCAACGGGCTGAACTCCATCTACAGGTAGTGCACCCGGGGTCTGATAAACTACGGCTGTATGACTTGGGGCCTGGGCAGTAGGGGTCTGTGCTCCCCCTCCTACCTGTGAAGTAGCTGGATCCGCTGGAAATAAACCAGCTTGAGTCATAGTGTCCATGAACCGAAGCATGTGGCCCATGAACTCCAAAAATCCGGGTGCTGTCATGAAATCTGCTGGGGTAGGCTCAGCTGCTGGTACCTCACCCTACTCCTCAATAAAGGGATCCCCCGCCAGGTCTGCTGGTGGTATGGCTGGAATGTCTTTGGGGCACCCTAATCCCCTACCACGTGTCGGTGCCCTCCCCCAACCTCGACCTCGGCCTCTAGCAACGGGGGAAGTAGCTCCACCCGGGTCCGGAACGTCACCGGTACGACTTCTCACCATCTGTGAAAGAATAGAAATGGAAATTTAGCACATCAACCATTGCACGATAGGAAGTGAATGAAGAGTAGTCTTTCTTAATACCCTATAGCCTCTCGAAGATAAATACAGACGTCTCCGTACCGATCTACAATACTCTATTAGGTTTGCCGGTAACTTGCGAGACCTACGTGAACCTAGTTCTCTGATACCATGTTGTCACGACCCATTTCCATAACACGTCGTGATGGCGCCCAACAACCTTGCCGGGCAAGCCAAGTGCGGAAGACATTTCTAAGTTTAACAACATCGCTATTTTTAAGAAGGGGAATAAGCATCCCAAAAGGGGTTTTCAGAAACCCGATACAGTAATCCATATAGGGACATAATATTACAACCCAAAACTAATCTACTAAAGAGTGTGCCAAAACCTGGTGTCACAAAAACGGGCATCTGGTAGAATATACAGAACACCTCTATCCTACTGTCTGAAATAAAGAAAGACAGCAAAATACATAAAAAGACTCCATCCGGCTGCTGAGCGGCGTAGAAAGGGAAGCAGCTCACCATAGAAGTCTCTGCCACAGCTCACTAGTGCATGCCCGATCGGTAACCAGATGAATCGGCCTCAGAACCTATACATTTAAGTACAGAAGCGTAGCATTAGTACATAAACAATATGTACCCAGTGAGTATCCCACCTAATCTCGAAGAGGTAGAGACGAGAGGTCGACTTGATACCCACTAGGTCAATATAATATTACAATAAGGATGTACAATTTAGAGCATAAATAGTTCATTTATATGATATTTATCAGGGAAGTCATAATCATGCTCTTAATCACATTTTTCCTTTATCATTTTTCTTTTCCTCTTTTACAATAATTAGCGATTAATCATGAAAGGTCTAAGCTCGAGCATACATGTATGTATATATATATCATGCGCAATAATGCCGAGGTCGACGGCTCGCTCCAACAAAATATAAATTGTGCACTGCCGAGGGTCGAGTGGCCCGTACCATAGATGCATCTATTTCACTGAGGCAATCGGCCCGATCCACAAATATCAATTAAAACATCAAGAATGCACACAAAGGCATCATTTATACACAAGGAAATCCTTACAAGGTTCAACAATATTCGTATGATCACTTTTCGTTCTTCCCTAGTCTCTTAACATATCATAAAAGATCATTTTGGTAATTCAAATAATGGATATCTCACTTTAGGCATGGTGTGGGTCCTAAACTACCCAAACATTTAATATCATAGTATCTACGTGCGGACTCTCGTCACCTAGTACGTACGTAGCCCCCGCATTTAATGGCAATTTATCATTTATTAGTCCTAAAGGGACAATTCCCCCTCACGAGGTTAGAAAGGAGACTTACCTCGCTCCGAAGCACACTTCCAAATATTAAGAACAAGCCCGAAACCTCAAAGCGAAGCCGAAAGGGCACGAACTAGTTAAACAATATAGGGATTAGTCAATAAGGGCTTACAAGGTTGAATTCTAACTATTTGAGTGATTTCCCAATCTTTCCCATAAATTTCCTAAATTCCAACCCCGGGCCCACGTGCCCAGATCCCGAGATTTTTCGAAGAAAATTATTCTCTATAACCTAAGGATCATTAATATGTGATTTCTAGTTCATTACATAGCTAATTATGTTGTTAAATCTTAATTTCATGAAAACCCTAGGTCTAGCCCTAAACCCTTTGATTTTACTTAATTATTAGTGTTAAATCTATCTAATATTCATGTATTTAAACTAAGAATGAGTGGGGATTACTTACCTTGTGATGTTATGTTGAAATCCCCCCTTTGGAATCACCAAAATGGCCCAAATGTATAATGAGAAATGAAGGAAATGGGGTTGGGTTCGTATTTAATGAACTCCACTGTCCCTGCTATTTTCGCTTCAGCGGACGAATTTTCACTTCTGCGAAATCCGCTCCTGCGGAAAAAGGGCCGCTTCTGTGGTCCTGGCCCATAATGGAAGTACCGCTTATGCGGTCCAGAAGCCGCCTATGAAGGACCGCTTTTGCGGTTTAGAAATTGCTTCTGCAATTTTCCCTGAGCTTCCCCACACCGCTTCTGCGATCAAATGACCGCTTCTGCGGTCCAAGAGCCGCAGAAGCGATTATGACAGAAGCAGCAAAGTTGGTTTTTCTCTAAGTTTCAACTTCGCTCGAACATCGACCATTTGACGCTCGGGGCTCCCGATCCCCGCCCGAACATACCGACAAGTCTGAAATCATGAGGCGGACCTAGTCGGACCCTCAAAACTCCCAAAACAATGCTAAATCAAGGAGTCGAACCCCAAAACCAATTGAATCAACTTAATGAACTTCAAATTCTTAATTTCCTTTCAACGGGTCAAAATGCCCTTAAACTACTCAGATTGACACCAAATTTTACGGGTGGTTCTTAACTAATATTTTGAACTTGTACCAAGTTTCGGAATCAAAATCCAAACCTGATACCTATGAAAACAATGATTTTCTTAGTTTATTTAATTCTTTGAAACTTAAACTTAATAATTTTACATAAAAATTCATTACTCGGGCTAGGGACCTCGGAAATTGTTTCCGGGCATACGTCCAGGTCCTATATTTTTTTGCGGACCTTTAGAAATTGTCAAATCATGTTTCCGGGTCCATTTCCCCAAAATGTTGACCGAAGTCAAACTTGGCCTTTTTGAACGAACTTAAAGAAGCAACTAGGCTTAATCTCGCTCAGACTCTTCTAACTTCGGAACCACCCGTCCCCGCAAGTCATGAATTAACTAAAGGAATTAGGGAAAGTATTATTTAGGGGAACGGGGTTCGAAAATGCAAAACGACCAGTCGGGTCGTTACAAGCGGTTCCTCAAGTTAAGGAGAATTAAGAATTCTCTCAAAAGTGATCATATGCAAGAAGTCATGGACAATGTGGTTACCCATATTATACGCCGGTTAACCCGTTTAATTTTTTTCCTTATTAAATATAGGTCGGATCGGATAATTTATCCATTTTCTCATTACCCATTTTCGACCTGAACCTGCCCGTTGCCCCTCTTACGTATGGTTGATATGCGTCATTACAAAACTAGGAGTCATTTAATTGTCAATGCCACACAAGAGGGGTGATTTATGTGGTACCCAATTTTTGCTTAACTACTATATAGAAGAACCTGGTTCCAACTACTACTATTTGCGGAATAATAAATACTAAATGTAAAGAACACAGAGATTTTTACGTGGAAAACACCTGGCTCAAAAGGTGAAAAAACCACGACCTACTACTCAGTAGGATTTTCCCAAACTTCCACTAAAATCACTAAGCCAAAACAACATTTACAAAAACTCTTTGTAAACCTAAGGATTAATTATAATCCCGTTGTGGCACACAACCTCAACAGCTGCGACAACTTTAAGTAACTCTAACTTGAAAACTCTAGGTACCTAATACAATTGCTTCTATGAAAGTTGAAAGGTACAATTATAAAACACCTACGACAATTTAACTGTAATAAAAGATAGACAAAATGGAACTGGTTCTTCTATCTCGTTCAAGTAGCTTCAGGAGTGCACACTCAAATCTCAAATAAATTGCTTGCAAAATCACCTTGATCTTTTGATCTCAATTTACTTTAACTTCTGCGTATGTGCAATACCTGTAAAAGAGAACAATCATTGTTAAATAGTTTAATTATCAGAGTTTGGTTGGGACTCAATTGCTACTCTTCTATCGCAAAAGAGTTCATGATGATATCAAACTCTAACACTATCTTTATCCTGGTTTGTGTTCTATTCATATAAGGAGACTTTCTCTCCTTATCTAATATGCAACCTTTTCGATCAGATGAGGAGATATTGCTGCTTGATCAGTAGGACTTATCTCCTTCACGTCCATATCACATGTATAGGTTGATCATGATTATGCTTCACAAGATGGACCTGGTCCATTACTTCACATGTTCTTGGGCCAACAAATTACTCATTTTTTTATAATGACAAAATCTGTGTTTTTTACTGATTTGGAACCTGTAAGAACTCAGCTTAACCATTAATACTAAACTTAGAAATTTCACTTATCATCAAGGACCATGTTAATTAGGTTATAAACACCATTTATTTTAGAATGTGTAAAGCACAATGTCTCTCCTCCCTTTTGGCATCATCGAAAAGTTGCATGCAAAGTATGATTTTCAAATTTTAATAAGTACTCATGGCCACTGGGACAACTGCAAGTGCAATCACGATGCAATTATCAGTAATTAAACAAACATATTTAAACTATCAAGGACAAATTAATCTCTAAACAAGAGCAGAACAGTAGTTATCATTGATAGAGATATATTGTCACCTACAATCCACAAAATGAAAGAAAAATATTCATACCATTAGCAAAAGTAGAAAAATAGGAAAATCCCTAATCTGGGTCACTAGGGGTACTAAACAAGTTCAGAAAAATAGGATCTAGGAGTCCTAAGGCTTGAAGTAACTAGAGGGTTGGGATTGGGTCTGGAGAAGATTCAACATGTTCTGAAGAATTCCATCATTCTTCTCATTTTCTTTGGCAAGCTCAGATATGAGACCATCCCTCTCAGCTTCCACTTCAACCACACGTGCCGTGAGCCTACCTATTTCAGCATCCTTGGCTGCACATTCCTGAAACAGACTCCTAACTTTCCTGTTGATGGGTGTCTTCTAGGATGAACCAGGTTCATTTGGGATGGCATTGACTGGATAGTCACGAGCAAGCAGAGTATCGATGCCAAATTGTTCCTTGGTCGAAACTATTTCCCATTTCTTTAGATTCACATTCAGCATGTCCAGAACTGTGGTTAGAATAAAGCCATATGGAGTAGCATGAGCCTTGGAGTCATTTATGACCCTATATAGTAGCTTGATAATGAAAGCAGTCCAATTGATTTTCTTTCCTCTCTCCAGGCACTCCATAAGGACCGGATTCATGTAGTTAGCAGTGTGCCTTCTCGCCTGTCTGGGGAATAAGCACTTGTTGACAAATTCGAACTCAACCTTATGCTAAGCCTCATTTCATTTTTCTGCACAGCCCTGACTTTATTCACTTCTTCTGAATCACAAAACCTCTTGGTGATTTCAAGGGCAGTAGGGAGGGAGTCCAGGCAGGGCCACCATTGCCTTGTATAATCATCAAACCCTTCAGAGGGTATTTCCAGGATCTCTCCCTGTTTTTGTGCATCAAACTGCACTTGGACTCATTTCACCAGGCTTTTAAAAATACCTTCCTTGACCATAACATTTGCCATAAATTCAATCAGCTCATTCATAGCTACCCTACCATCCATCTTTAGGACCATGTCCTTCTACCCCTGAGCAGCTAAAACATCCACCAACCTCATCATTCCTGGTTCTACCAGGTCCTTCAACAGCCTACCCTTCAAGTTTTCTCTTCTGCCAAACATGGAAAACTGTCACGTTCCTTTTCAGAATCATTTTCTTCTTCTTCTCCACTCTATTCTTCATCATAAAAAATTCTTGATTGTTTATTTTTCACTGCAGATCTTGTCCTCTTGGCTAGTGAAGGTCCAATAGCTTCAGACACAGAGGAAGACTTCTTGGAGGAAGTCTTGGGCTTTTTGGACTTGGGGGTAGGAACCTCTACTGATGTACCCCTTTCATGCTGGACCAGTTCCATCTCCTCTTCCTCAACATCCTCTAAGGATTCTGCAATCTTTCCCTTTCCTTTATACATTTTCTTTTTTCTTACATGCATCCAAATCCTTTTGTAACTCAACTTTACTCTGTTTCATCCTGCTTCTTGTGGCTCTACCCTTTGGCAATGAAGAGGCAGCAGGTGTTGGGAATGAACCTTTCTTTTCTTGGAAGGCTTAGGAACATTAGGGGTTTTTGTTGTGGGAGTTCTGCATTTCTTTGGGTCATACTTCATAGTCTAGGTTTTGGAGATGCACTATGTGGAGTTATTGAGGATGAATTTGAGGGAGATGGTGGTGGATGAGTTCCAGGGTTTGTGAGTTAAAAATGATCGTTGATTTCATGAGAGAATGTGGGAATTTTGGAGAACAGGGCAAGTGAAATTTAAGAAGAGTTTTGATGGTTTGAAGTTATGATGAAGGCAGGAGAGTTGATGTGTATTTAATGATAAATATACATTTAATAAGTAACGGCATCCTTTTGCAATGGTCGATTAGATGTCTAATCAGCCTGAATTCCAAATTTTGAATATGGCAAGTAAAAGTGAACGAAGTGAGTGTATTGTAACACTTTATAATTGTTTCCAAATTCCAATCACATCCATAATTCATAAAACAAGCAATAGTAACATCATGTTTTGAAATATATAATATCAACGTAAATGAAATCCACATCCCATTTTTTTCTTCTCGTATTAGCACTTTGATATGAAAGAGCAATTCTTGATTTACCGGTATATGTATATTTTTTAACCTTTTTAAGAAAATGCAACCCTATCTGAAGCACCAGAGTGAAATTTATCATGTTTGTGTTATATGGCGGATGGACCTTCAACGATCACGTATGCGACACCTCTTCGTCGGGATATTTTACTAAATATATATATTAATACTGTGCAAAAATGAATAAATAGAAAAAAAATGACATTACTTGACATAGATTTTCTCTTGATGTGTTGATTATGTGTTTGATTTTTCTGTAGAGCCTCTGTGATTAAAATTTATGATAAAATAGAATTGAACTCATGACCTTTTCTAACTTAAGACTTAATAAAATCAATTGTCTAAGGTTATTTCTTACTAGATATATAATAACTAAAGCTATTTATTTTCTTTTCTTCTAAAAATTTTGACAACGCTTATAAAAATTTCTGCGTACAAAAAATAAAGTAAGTGACAAAATTATGTGGCAATCTGTCACGACCCGGATTTTCCACCATCGGGATGGTGATGGCGCCTACTCGTGGTAGCTAGGCAAGCCAACTCAATTACCTTTTGATATGCTCAAATTACACTTTAATAATTCGTGTAAGGCGGTCGATGTCAAATATAATAACCCAACAAAGTTGGGGTCGAATCCCACAGGGAATAGGTGTGAAAAGGTTACTTAACTTAGTGCGTAGCCCGACCGATATCGTAATTCTACTCGGTTAATAGTAACAGGTGTGTAGAGTGATGGTATCGAGAGTACGGAAGACAGTTGATTTGGAATGATAACTATTTGAATATTTTGATATGATAATTAATGAGATTGATTAAACCAAGGTTGTGTCCCCTTTAATAAAGTGTAATGCTATCGGTGTTAATATGATATATTTCTAATGGTCGGTTATTGATATGCTATTGATGTCTAAGCAACTACCCAATATTTCCCAATAGTTGAGTAGTATTTCCTCTTCTAAATTTTCCCAAATGTAAAAGAGTTTCAATTAATAACCATCAATGTATGCCATATAAAACCCACTTATCCCTAAGCGATTTTATTAAACAAGGTGTAAGGCCTTGAGTCTTTGCTATTTACTTCTACCAAGTTCTAACCCACTTTCCCAAGTAAAGCAAGAATTTAATGGCTTGTGTTAATGTTTGCAACCATCAACAATAAATGAAGAACAAGAAGTAAATAGATATCAACCAACCATTATACATATATTCAATGTCAAACACCCATTAACATAACACCCATTTAGGGTCCACAACCTTAGTATTTAGAGTTTAGCTACACATACCAAAATACAAAAGACAAAGAGTATTTAATGTTATAAAATGCTTACAAAGGAGAGAATCTTCCACCCAAAAGCTTCCAAAAAGATAGAATATTTGTGTCTTGGAATGTAGTGTAAAAAGTAGACAAGATAAGCCCACAAAAGTCTCTTAAAACTCTTTATAGGGAGACCAATTTCGGGACTGAAATGGACAATTTTACCCTTCCAGGTCACTTCTGCGATCGCAGATCTGTCGCAGAACAGTTCTGCAGTCCGTATTCTGAGCAGCTCCTCCGCAGATCCAAAACCCTAGTGGTCAGTTCTTCATCGCATTTCCATTCTGCGGTCCGCAGTTGAGTTATGCGACCGCAGATTTGCATCGCATCCTGACCCTGAGTATCCTTCTTGTTCATTCTGCGGCACATCTGCGGTCCGCATGTTGATTCTGCAATCGCAGATTGCACCGCATTCTTGACATGAATTTTAGCTCCAGACTCTGTAAAACTCTGCGATTTTGAGATCACTTCTACGGTCCGCATGTGTGATCTGCGACCGCAGAATGGTCCGCAGAGTTGCACTTGTGCACTATTTTGCTCTTTTCTTCTCTTTTTGCTCACATTTTCATATCCTTGGTCTTCCTTTCCTCTTGCGCTGTAAGAGTAACAAATCTACATAAGTATTAGTTATAATTGCATTAAAACAAGCTAGAACCTAAGCAATTAGTATTGAAATGTGCCGAAATTCTCCGGCACATCAACACCCCCAACTTAAACTCTTGCTTGTCCTCAAGCAAGCAAAACATACTTAGCCTATTCTAAACTCTATTTACAAATAACAATAGTGACTCAGGACGGTGTTCATTTCTAGTTCTTAAAGCATGTATTTACAATTGCTTCACCCTTCCTAGATTAAGAATATGTACAGAGAAAACTAATCAATCATGTGAATTTCGAGCCTCAACATTGTAACTAGATGTTACCCTCAGCTGAGTGGACTCTCGTTTGACTCAAAAAGCTCAACTTCAATTCAACTCCACAGTTCATATACTCTCACCAGAAAGAAAATCCCAGAATCACAATATTTACAAGGGAACATTTGCAAACACACTCACTCTCAGAACGAACTTCAAGTGCTACAACATGTCATACCATAGGCCTGCCCTTATTTTAATTCGCCGCTTATTCAAGAATGTTCGGTTGAAGGTCTCATAAGGGCTTTTTTTTTGCTTGTAATGTAGGTTCAGGGATAGGTTGGATAAACATTTGGGTACCAGTGACTTCACCCTCTTTGAACACTAATCACATTTCACCATTCTTTTTCACTCTTTTTTAAAACCCCCATATCTTTGTTTTCGTCTAGCCTCCAGTGTAGAGTTACCTTACATACGTTTTTATCGTTGTTCAAGACTCCCAATTTTGTAAACATACGCATTTTTTTGCTTTTGATCATAACTTTTTTTTTTTGGAGCTTGAACAATTTCACAAACTATTTTGAGGAATGTTGCCCTAAACTCACATACTACCTTAACGATCTTCCACTTTGATCTTACCCCCAACTTAGGCTTTTAGCCTCATTCTCAATGTTCAAAGAGGGATGGGTTCAAAAGAGGAATTTGCTTTTCAAAACGGGAAAGGTTTGTAATGAGTTGGCCAAAGAAAGGTTAAAAAGGCTCAAATAGGGTGC
>MU754046.1:0-11604 GCA_026770625.1 Nicotiana glauca
TAATTAATACGACAAAATGCAACAAAATTTCTAAAAATTGTAAAATTATTTAATTTGCAACTTTTGGAATAATTTCCTTAGGGCAAAAATCACGTGCTCACAACTCACATACAAAGGTTAAAGGGTACGAGGATTCATAAAGTATCAAATTCATGACAAACAACTGATTGCATACATAATTTAAATACTGAACTATAAAGGAAAGGGGAAACATGTGACAATATGCTTGAAACAAATGGGCAGAATTAAACACATTGTTGTTGAGGTATGTAAACTAATTGAGACATACCGGTAGAGAAGCAAAAGAGTGCAGAAAAAAGTAAACAAAGTCCACAGCAGTGCAAGTATCAGAAAGAGAGAGTTTGAGTGAAAGTGAATTGTGAACTCAGATTGTGTTCTGTGTTCATGTCCGTTCAAAGAGAAGGGAGGAGAGTGTTTATAGTGTGAAAGTTGTGAGAAATAAGGTAAGCAAATAATCAAAGTCTGATTTTCAATCAACCATATAAGACTCCCTTTAATTAAGGGATTCAAATTCAAAAGGGTAAAACAATTAAGGGAATGGATTTTGAAAGAATATTTTCCTAGCAATATAATAAAGGGTAAGTACATAGAAGCTATTTAAGGAAACAAACCAACAGTACACGGTTTGAAAAAAAAAGGAAAGGGAATTAATCAGTAAAACCAAAATTACATGCTTGCTCGAATGAATCAGGTTGAGAAAAAGGGTAAAGAAAGGTTCACTTAGGGAAAATCAAGAACAATCAAGTAAACACCATCAAAGGGATTCAGAATCAATTAGCAGTTGGCAAAAAATCTTTTGAAAGAAGAGTGTCATATATAAAGTACACAAACATGTGAATCAAGAAGAGACTGTCGAGCTATGTAAAAGAGAGAGGAGTTCAGAATCATAAAACTCAGGATCATAAGCAAAGAGATACAAGTTCAATTTGCAGACTCATAGTGAATCTAAGAGTCCAGGGTCCCAAAGTGGAGCCTTAACTCGAACACAAGGAATCAAAATCATCAAAGGAAACCCCCAAATCCCAGGGTTTCAAAACATGGAAGTGAGAAAGCAAGCCATTTGCTTCAGAGTCTCAACAAGACAGATATGATAGCACGTTAAATGACAAAGGAAGAAGAATCATGAAGAACACATTTTGAGAAAACTCGGAACCTAAACAAATTCAGAAGAAGGAGATAATACAGACGTGAACACAAGTAGATGAAGCATGTAAAAATATGAACAGAGTCCAGTAAACAAAATCAAATAACTTAACAGTAAACACACATAGTAAAAGAGTAGAGAAAATATGGCAAAGTTTAACAGAAATAACATGCATAGTAGAAAAGAAAAGGTAGAAGACAGTACACGCGTAATAAAGAAATCATACGAGCAGGATATGAACAAACACACATAAAGCAAAGAAGGAGAAACATCAGAAAGTTTTTTTTTCAAAAATCCTTTCAGAAACCCTAAAATTGAAGAGAAACGATTTTGAAAAGAAGCTTTTGGGGAAAACACCTTAGATGGCAAGAAAAGCTTAGATAACGCATAGATCTAGACAAATAACGATGAAAGAACCTTGAATAGGCTAGGGTTTCTGAGAACCCTAAAGGACGAGAAAGGCTTGGAAGTCACTAGATTAGATCTGAGTCGATAAGGTCGGAGCCAGGCTCAGGAGGCTAAGACATGTCGGAGCAGGGCCGGAAATGGCCGGAAACCTCAAATCGGTGAAGGTCTGAGTGAAGACCTCTGAAGTCTGGCCTCGATCCTTCGAGCATCAGGCACGTAGGAGCAATAGGAGGTGAATATAGGGTTTCCATGGCCTGAGAAGCCATGGATTCCGGTGAGTTTTGGGGTGAGGATGACGAGAAGCTGCTAGGGTTAGGGGAAAGGTTGAGAGAGAGATGAGAGGATCCAAAGGCGGATACCAGAGGGAAATGAGGGGATTAGGGTTGGGTTAGGAGAATTAAAAAAGGAAAGAAGAGATCGTGACCGTTGATCAGATTGATCAACGGTCTGGATTAAAAAAGCCTTGGGTCCGCTAGGATGAACGGGTCATTGGGTTGGGTTAGATGGGATTGGGCTGGTCCGATTTTAAGCTTGAAATTGGGAAAACTTTAGGCTAAAACAAAATTAAAATGTAAATGGGGATACAATTGAAACAAATTGGGGCTATATTTTAAATAACCATTTTTCTCTTTTATTTTAAAAAAATAGTAAAATGATTATGAAATTAAATTAAAAGTACTTAGTCAGTAAATAACATATAAATATTAATTGAATAGTATCGGAACCAATTTTACAATTATAAAAATGCAGTTAATCTTAGGATAGGCTAAACTTGCAATTACATGCAATTTAACTTTAGAACTACCAAATAAATTTATAAAAATATAAAAAATTACCTTATTTATATTTTGGTACAAAATATGAGAATGAAAATAAATTATTCACCAAACATGATAGTTTGGGAATAATTATTGAATTTTCTACTATTAAAATAGGCAAAAATTGGTTTTAAAATCTTAAAAAATAAGGAAAAATACCAAAACTTCTTGGGCATGCTTATAAATGCATGTATATGTTATTTTGAAAGTATTTTGGGTTTATAAAATACTCAGAAAAAAATTGGGTATCAACAGCTGCCCCTCTTTACCCGGGAAGGAAGAGTTGTCGGGTAAAGATGTGATGGCTAATTTTGACCGGAAGCGGAGATTTGAAAAGAATCTGACCGAACTCTGGTCTCTGAGTTGCCTACATATCCCTGATTTTACAGGAATCAGGCCGTATGTAGTTCAAGAACCATTGGCGGAACGTGCCAATGGAGATTTGAAAGGACGGACACGACGCTTGAGGGAAGCAAGAGGTATCTTGAAGTTGATCGGCTGCGAGAACCGGAACAGGGTCGCTCCCGCTGAGACGGCTGTTTCTAGCCGGTATACCTGCAAGTGAACAATATAGACGTATATCGTGCATAAACTTAAACATGATGCAAGTTTCCGTAGGACCATGAATGTCCTCGGACTGTTAGGATGACGTCCTCAGACCATGATGTCCTGGGCCATGAAGCGCAAAATTAAAGGATTTCCTGGCTATGAAATGACGTTCTCGGGAAATGATAATGGTTCCTCCTAACCATGATGCCTTTGAATAATGATGTGCAAGATATAAAGTGGGATCCTCGGGCCATGGCATGGTGTTCTCGGGCTATGAAGATGATGCCTCCGAACGATGACTCCTTTGGACAGTTTGGCGATATTTCATCCCATGAAATGCAAGATTTGGCAGTATTTCAGTCGATGCAAAAATGTAAATGGCGATATTTCAGCCGACAAGAATTTAAATACAGTTTGGCGATATTTCAGCCGGTGCGACAAAATGTAAATGGCAATATTTCAGCCGACAGAGAATTTAAATAGTAGTTTGGCGATATTTCAGCCGGTGCAAAAAATGTAAATGGCGATATTTTAGCCGACAGAACTTTAAATAAAGCAAGCGATGTTTTAGTCGATGTAAAAAGTAAAACGGCGATATTTCAGCCGATAGAGTATTTAAATAAACTTTGGCGATGTTTCAGCCGATGCGAAAACATAAATGGTGATGTTTCAGCCGATGCAAAAAATGTAAATGGCGATGTTTCAGCCGATGCAAAAAATGTAAATGGCGATGTTTCAGTCAATGCGAAAAATATAAATGACGATGTTTTAGCCGATTGCAAGACGTAAATGAAAGTGGTGATATTTCAGCCATGCAAGTGGAGGTAGAGCTTAACCTTGGAAGGCAGAAAGGTAGCCTTATGCAATGCAGGAAATGCAGGTGGAGACAATGCTTTGTCTCGGAAGGCAGAAAGGTAGCCTTATGCAATGCAGAAAATGCAGATGGAGACAACGTTTAGTCTCGGAAGGCAGAAAGGTAGCCTTATGCAATGCAGAAAATGCAGATGGAGACAACGTTTAGTCTCGAAAGGCAGAAAGGTAGCCTTATGCAATGCAGAAAATGCAGATGGAGACAACGCTTAGTCTCGGAAGGCAGAAAGGTAGCCTTATGCAATGCAGAAAATGCAGATGGAGACAACGCTTAGTCTCGAAAGGCAGAAAGGTAGACATATGCAATGCATGAAATGCAGATGGGAATAAAAGATTCTTAGCTGATTACTGGTAACTGATTGTGATATTGTGGCTACTGGGGGATATTGCGTACAGATAGCAAATGCGAATAGGTGCGGTGGTTCAATGCGAACGCGCAATATGTTTGTGACTCGGGTGCATGCATCCAAAGAAAATCGTGAGTTTTGTAAAGGGAAAAGTTTCGTTCGTTTTCCCGTGGCTTCCGGCGTTGCGTGTCATTGGGGTAGCGTTGCTAAACAACAGCTATCATAGTTATACATGATTTAACAAATATAAAGTAAGTAGAAAATAGTTTTGTTTAGATGAACCCACGACTGCAATGCGGTTCAAAGCATTGCAACCTCTCTAGCTCCAGAATTTTGAGGGTCCCCCTCAAAATTCTGCCCCAGTTTACTGGGCTGGCACTTCTGACGGCTGCGCTGAACGAATGCAAAATCAACTTCGGAATTTTGAGGTTCCTCCTCAAAATTCTGCCCCAGTTTACTGAGGTGACATCCTTGTCAATGAGTGGCTGAAGACCATCTTCGGAATTTTGAGAGTCCTCCTCAATATTCTGCCCCAGTTCCAATAATAGGGGGAAATGGAATTTTTTATTAAATTTTGACCGGACCCATTGGGCTGCCTACGTATCCCCTCTTAAACAGGAATCAGGTCAGGCGTAGTTCAAATTACATCATAAAGAAATCATAGGTGATTACACATAATATCGTTTCACTGCGTCTGAGTTGATTGGCTTTGGCCAGACTTCCCCGTCCATTTCTGCAAGAATAAGGGCTCCTCCAGTTAGAACCCGGTGAACCATGTACGGACCTTGCCAGTTGGGAGCGAATTTCCCCTTGGCTTCATCTTGATGCGGGAATATCTTCTTCAACACCAGCTGCCCCGGTGTAAACTTCCTTGGCTTGACTCTTTTTTTGAAGGCTATGGACATTCTGTTCTGATACAACTGACTGTGGCAAACTGCATTCATCCTTTTTCCATCTATAAGGGCTAACTGCTCGTAGCGACCTTTTACCCATTCTGCGTCATCCAACTCTTCTTGTTGTATGATCCTCAAGGAAGGAATTTCTACCTCGGCGGGAATGACCGCCTCTGTACCATAAACTAGCATGTAGGGAGTTTCCCCGGTTGATGTGCGGACCGTCGTGCGGTATCCCAGCAAGGCAAATGCTAACTTCTCATGCCATTGTTTGTGACTTTCGACCATCTTCCTTAGTATCTTCTTGATATTCTTGTTGGCCGCCTCTACAGCTCCATTCATCTGAGGCCGGTAGGCTGTAGAGTTCTTGTATTTGATCTTGAATGTCTCACACATTGCTTTCATCAAGTCGCTGTTGAGATTGGAACCATTGTCAGTGATGATTGATTCTGGCACCCTGAATCGGCAAACAATACGATCACAGACGAAATCTGCCACAACTTTCTTATTCACTGCTTTGTACGATGCTGCCTCAACCCATTTAGTAAAATAATCGATTGCCACCAGGATAAATCAGTGCCCATTTGATGCGGGAGGCTCTATAGGTCCGATGACATCCATTCCCCAGGCGGCGAATGGCCATGGTAAGCTTGTTGCAGTAAGCTCGTTTGGAGGCACCTTTATCATATCTGCATGTATCTGATAGCGATGGCACTTGCAAACGTACTGGATACAGTATGTTGAAGAACTTTATCAGGTCTTCCATATGATCGGTGGCTTTCTTGGATTTAATGATGACGTCGTCCACATATACCTCGATCTCCTTGTGCATCATGTCGTGAAAGCTAGTAGTCATGGCTCTCATATAGGTGGCGCCAGCATTCTTCAACCCAAATGGCATCATTTTGTAACAATACATCCCCCACGGTGTGATGAAAGCCGTTTTCTCTGCATCTTCCTCATCCATCCATATCTGATGATACCCAGCGAAATAATCAACAAAAGACTGCAACTTATGCTTAGTGCAGTTGTCGATAAGAATGTGTATGTTTGGCAAGGGGAAGTTATCTTTGGGACTGGCCCGGTTGAGATTCCGGTAGTCGACACAGATTCTAACCTTCCCGTCCTTCTTTGGTACCAACACGATGTTGGATAACCATGTCGGATACTCTACCACCTTGAGAACCTTAGCTTTGACTTGCTTAGTAAACTTTTCTTTAATTTTCAAACTCATGTCGGGCTTGAATTTCCTGAGCTTCTGCTTTAACGGTGGACAGGCTGGATCTGTTGGCAGTTTGTGAGCTACAATGGCCGTGCTGAGACCAGTCATATCATCATACGACTAGGCGAATATGTCCTCATATTCTTTTAAAAATTCTGTATACTTTTCCTTTTCTGATGGCGACAAGTGAACACTGATGCGAGTTTCTTTGACGTTCTCTGTATCTCCCAAATTAATGACCTCAGTTTCTTCCAGGTTGGAATTGGGTCTATTCTCAAAATTCTTAACCTCTCTGACGACCTTTTCAGGTATTTCATCTTCTTCTGAGTCTATGTCCCTTTGTTGCGTTGTTTCGTTGCAAGTCACAGTCGTTGGTCCATCATCAAGATAAATAATAGTAATGATGTATAAAATAGAGTAAATGATAGAGAAAATAATAAGTGAGATATATATGATAAACTGAAATGCTTTGATTAAATTCAAAATTGTTTGAAACATCGGAGCTCTTTTCGAAATTAAAAACAACGCAGAAAGAAAATCAACTAGTAAAGTAAACTAAAAATGCGATGCATGCTGCTTTTGTTTAGACTTGCTACCCCGAAGCCCTCCGGGCTCTGACGGTCCTAGTTGACCAGTTGCTGAGGCGATCTCCCCTGCTTACGGCCTGTATGGAAGGGCCTTCCTCCTCGAAAAGAACACATCAGTCCATATCCTCATCCTCCAAAAATAGATTCTTCATGGCTGCCAATGCTTCATCTTCTTCTGACCCATATATAGTATCTGCCGGTTGGAAGGTCTGCTCCAGGCTAGGTATCGGAAGCTCTAATAGATAGTAGGGTCTGTGCCATGGTGGCGACCAGTTCTGGAATTCTTCCCAAGTATAACCGTACCCTAAGCCAAATGTAGTACCATGTTTCTTTAGTTTGATGGGCTTAGTGATCCCCTGGAGATTCTTACCGAGTCCCTTTCCAGGCTCGTACCCGCACCAATTCAGGATACTTTCGATCTTGTTGTCCCACCATTTATCTTTCTCTACAGCATTGACCCTTTCTATGCGATGGTATGTCTCTCCGCCCATTCTCCTTCTGCCCCCGATCATTGGGATAGTCCGGCGACTATCTATGTGGTTACTACCATTTCCATGAATGATCACTTCTTGGTGATTCCATTCAAACTTTACCGCCTGATGCAGGGTCGATGCTACGGCTACAGCAACGTGGATCCAGGGCGTCCTAACAGAGAGTTGTAGGATGTCAGGACGTCTATCACTTGGAAGTCGACGTCAAACCCTGTTGGCCCCATTTGCAAGCACAGGTTGATTTCTCCAATAGTAGATCTCTGGGATCTTTCAAAGGCTTTGACATTGGTAGCCCCATCTTTGATCTCATGTAGGCCTTTTCCCAAAGTTCCGAGATTTACAAGTGGACAGATGTTAAGGCTCGATCCCCCATCGATCAGAACCCTGGTGATGAAATAATCTTCGCACTGCACGGTGATGTGTAGTGCCTTGTTGTGGCCCATACCTTCTGGTGGCAATTCGTCTTCATGGAAGGTTATTTTGTGGCTCTCCAGCACTTGCCCGACCATATTCTCCATCTAACCCCCGGTTATATTGCTGGGTACATAGGCTTCGCTCAGTATCTTCATTAAGGCATTCTTGTGAACGTCTGAACTCTACAGAAGAGCCAGGATAGATATCTGTGCTGGTGTTTTGTTCAGCTGTTCAGCGACCGAGTACTCCTTAGCCTGTATTTTCCTCCAAAGATCGCCGGGTCCTGTCTTAATGGGACATCTCGGGGCTTGCTTGCCGGATTCGGCTAGGTGCTCTGGGGTGTAGACCCTCCCTGTTCTAGTCATTCCTTGTGCGACAATCGTTTCTCCTGTCTTTGTCTTTCCTTTCATCCTAGCTTCGGCAGTGTAATCCCATGGTATGGCATTTAAGTATAATGGTGTTATGTCAATCATTGCCACCGGAATAGGCACCCTTGGTGGTAGCACAACAACTTTAAAGGGTGTAGGTGCCTTTGGAACCCCAAATTCAACTTCGATTGGCCCGGACGCCTTCGTAGAAGGAGGCGCTTCAAATTCAAGAGGTATAGACATATTTACTTCGTCGTCCATGGAGGGATGATTCTGCACAACAATTGGGTTAAGGGTAACCGCCGACTTCTTTGGTTCATCCCCTTCAGCAATCAACCTATTAACCCTTTGGGGTCCCAATCATCCTCGATCTCGATCATATGAATGTCTCCACTTTTGTGGTCAGGAAGGGGGTACTTATGAACATTAGGAGCGGGCTCCTTTGCTATAATGACCTTATTGTTGATCAGGGTCTGAATCTTATCTTTCAATGAACGACACTCGTCAAGGGTGTGTCCCTTCATGACGGAGTGATACACACAGGTCTTGTTGGGGTTGACCCACTGGGA
Source organism: Nicotiana glauca (assembly GCA_026770625.1). NCBI lineage: Eukaryota > Viridiplantae > Streptophyta > Magnoliopsida > Solanales > Solanaceae > Nicotiana > Nicotiana glauca. The sequence continues at coordinate 8,702 of MU754046.1, forward strand.
GGGATTTTTTGGAGCTTTGGCTGGGATAGGAGTGACGTAACCAGCAGCTTTAAGTCTTTCATATAACTGGTCAATTGGTTCTGCGATGGCTGTGTATTGTCTGGGAGGTTTACGGTCAAAATTTGGTCTGGGTATCGGAAATTTTTAATGGGTGGGTGGTGATTGATAGTGAGAGGTTTGAGTGTTATAAGCTTGGTAAACAGGTGCTGGTTAAGAGTATCTGGGTGGGGTGGGTTGATATGTGAGAGGTGGAGAGGACTGGTAAACAGGAGGTGGATAGGAGGGTGCGGGTGCTTGGTAATTTGGGATAGGCTGATATGTAAGTGGAGGTGATGGGTAAGTGTGGTATTTTAGTGGTGATTTGGCTCTATGTGCTACCATCATGACACTTACATCTTTCTTCTTGGACGCGCCACCAGTTTGTAAAGCCTTATTGATGGCTTGCAATGCTTCAAGATTTGTAACTATACCATTCTTGATGCCCTCTTCGATTCTTTCTCCGAGTTTGATGATATCAGAGAACTTTTGACCCTCAATCAACATCAACCTCTCGTAATATTGGGGATCCTCAGCCCGGACGAAGAATCTATTCATTTGCTCTTCTTCTAGGGCCGGCCTGACCTTTGCAGCTTCTGACCTCCAACGAGTAGCATACTCGCGGAATGTTTTGATGGGTTTCTTCTTCAAATTCTGTATGTAGAATACAGCTAGTGCATTCTCTGTATTAAACCGGAATCTATCCATGAAGTCTGATGCCATACCTACCCAACTCGTCCATTTTTTGGGGTCTTGACTGATGTACCATGAAGAGCTTCATACGGATATTCTCATCTCTTCCGACCCCCACTAGCTTATCGCAATAGTTCCTCAGGTGGACTCTGGGATCTCCTGTTCCATCAAACATTTCGAACTTGGGAAGATTTGTACCCCTCCGGAAGTTCAACATCTGGTTGAATGCACAAGTCCTCGTAATTCAATCCTTCAATGTCTTTGTTACCTTCCATGCCCTGAACTCGGCTGATTAATTTCTTGAGCTCTGCTGCTAAGTTCCTGATGAGGGAGTCCTTGTCATCAGACTCAGGTGAATTTGAGATGGGTTGGGCATAGTGGGGTACAGTATCCACGTAAATAGGAGTGTTGTGGAGATGGTCATTTGTGGTGTTCAGTGGCTCGGGAATGAGTAGTGGGGTGTTATTTAGAGTGTGGCATGTGTTGCAGGTATAAGTGGGTTGTATCTGTGGTTGCGGGGTGTTTTGTGGAGGTGCGGGATTTTGGGTGTTGACATCAGGAGCGGTGAGGGAAAATGATAGGTTGGCCAAATTCCGAACCTGATCCAGTTCTTCTCGGAATTTTAACAGCTTTTGTTCCAGTTATGCAGTAGTTTCCTTAGCAATCGGGGTACCCTGAGGAATCTCAATCTCCTTTCTAGTGCTTGTATCTCCCATTTTGCCTTTGTTCTTGTTCCGGAAAGGACTCGGAGGAGGAGGAGGTGGAGGGCCCTTGGATCTTGTGGAGTATGTTGATGGTGCCAGAATGCACGAACTAACCTTTGGGGAGGGGAATAAAAATAAAAGGAAAAAAACAAAAAGGTAACAAGTTAGTGCAGGTTCTGAGGAAAAATATTGCAATATTTAAACACATTGTGCGGGAATATAAATCGCGTCCTAATTTTGGTGCCTCGTTGTGCCCGAGGTAGGCCTAGCGACAAATAGTTTTGGAGAACTTATAATGCTAAGTGCCTCATTTTATTGATAAAAATAAGACGAATCCAAAACGACTCTAAATAAAAGAAAGTAAATGTCACTAGTTGTCATTGGCCTTATTACATCATTAAAGCAAAATAAAGGACTCCTGACTACTTGGTCCCAGAAGGACCTTCCCCAGATTTGGCAGTCTTGTCTCCCTCGAACAGCTTCACCAATTCAGTAGCCTTGGATGAATGTTGGTTACCATGCCAAATCTGGGGATCTCGTGCCTCATTTTCTGCAAAACAGAGTGTTAGGCCCTTACCTCCACCAGACTCGACTATTTAAATCAATAATTAGCATAGCAAAGCACTTAAGTTCTCCAAATTAATGCACAGAACGTGGAGGTGTCCCTTTGGGTTTCAAGGAAACCCGGTGGACTTTGGACAAGGCTGTCTTAATGAGTCATTATGTGGACAACATAACTGATTCGGCTAGGTTTGACCATGATGCATGTACAGTTAACGGAGTAAGGTTTCTATCTTGAAGTGCTACACTGGTACCCTTGAGCGGACAACTCAAGAGGGAAAGACACGGAACCGTCGACTACACCGTTGATCGACTGGTTTTACCGCAAATATGCCTTTGCCAAATTTAGGGGGTGGTAGTGTTGGAAGTGCGCAACTACTCATTATAAGCGTTGCTATAGTATTTGTTTGGCACGAGTGGAATATGATGTTGAAGATGCAGTTTACAAGGATGAAACAAATTGACATGTATTTTCACGTCCATACAATAAAGTTTACAATGATTGCTCAGAAATTACAACAGTATTGACGGAAAAGCAATAAATGAAAGTAATTAAAGAAAAAGAAACAAGTTAGTTTCAAATAAAGACATTAAACAAAAGCAATAAAAGAAAGTAATAAAGTCACGTATAGCATGCAATGGTAAGAGCCTAAAGAAGTCCCCAGCAGAGTCGCCATGCTGTCGACGCCCCCTTTTTTCTCGCGGAATCGGGTTCACGACATTTGGGAAGACAACTCTTTTCCCAATTTGCGAATTGGGTTTTTTGAGAGTTTGGAGAGTCGCCGCCTAATGATTATAGTGAATTAGGATACTTTTAGAAGAATTAAAGATGCAGACCAGAGTTTTGGGTAAGGGCTTGAAATTATCTCGAGGGGAAGGTGTTAGGCACCCCTCAAGATCCACTAGTGT
>MU754046.1:17935-55176 GCA_026770625.1 Nicotiana glauca
TTTCAGAGTCTCAACAAGACAGATATGATAGCACGTTAAATGACAAAGGAAGAAGAATCATGAAGAACACATTTTGAGAAAACTCGGAACCTAAACAAATTCAGAAGAAGGAGATAATATAGACGTGAACATAAGTAGACAAAGTCCAGTAAACAAAATCAAATAACTTAACAGTAAACACACATAGTAAAAGAGTATAAAAAACATGGCAAAGTATAACAGAAATAACATGCATAGTAGAAAAGAAAAGGTAGAAGACAGTACACGCGTAATAATAAAGAAATCATACGAGCAGGATATGAACAAACACACAAAGAAGGCGAAACCTCAAAAAGATTTTTTTTCAAAAATCCTTTCAGAAACCCTAAAATTGAAGAGAAACAATTTTGAAAAGAAGCTTTTGGGTAAAACACTTTAGATGGCAAGAAAAGCTTAGATAACGCATAGATCTAGACAAATAACGATGAAAGAACCTTGAATAGGCTAGGGTTTCTGAGAACCCTAAAGGACGAGAAAGGCTTGGAAATCACGAGATTAGATCTGAGTGGATAGGGTCGGAGCTAGGCTCAGGAGGCTAAGACATGTCGGAGCAGGGCTGGAAATCGGTGAAGGTTTGAGTGAAGACCTCTAAAGTCTGGCCTCGATCCTTCGAGCATCAAGCACGTAGGAGCAATAGGAGGTGAATATAGGGTTTCTATGGCCTGAGAAGCCATGGATTCCGGTGAGTTTTGGGGTGAGGATGACGAGAAGCTGCTAGGGTTAGGGGAAAGGTTGAGAGAGAGATGAGAGGAGCCAAAGGCGGCTACTAGAGGGAAATGAGGGGATTAGGGTTGGGTTAGGCGAAATAAAAAAGGAAAGAAGAGATCGTGACCGTTGATCAGATTGATCAACGATCTGGATTAAAAGAGCCTTGGGTCGGGTAGGATGAACGGGTCATTGGGTTGGGTTAGATGGGATTGGGTTGGTCCGATTTTAAGCTTGAAATTTCGCCAACTTCAGGCTAAAAAAAATAATTGAAATGTAAATGGGGATACAATTGAAACGAATTGGGGATATATTTTAAATAGCCATTTTTCCCTTTTATTTAAAAAAAATAGTAAAATGATTATGAAATTAAATTAAAAGTACTGAGTCAGTAAATAACATATAAATATTAATTTAACAGTATCGGAACCAATTTTACAATTATAAAAATGCAATTAATCTTAGGATAGGCTAAACTTGCAATTACATGCAATTTAAGTTTAGAACTACCATGTAAATTTATAAAAATATATAAAAATTACCTTAATTATATTTTGGTGCAAAATATGCGAATGAAAATAAATTATTCACCAAACATGATAGTTTGGGAATAATTATTAAATTTTCTACTATTAAAATAGGCAAAAATTGGTTTTAAAATCTTAAAAAATAAGGAAAAATACCAAAACTTCTTGGGCATGCTTATATATGCATGTATATGTTATTTTGAAAGTATTTTGGGTTTATAAAATACTCAGCGAAAAATTGAGTATCAACAAGCAGCAGAAGGAAGTGTCAATAGATCATGTAGCAACATGAACAAAGTTTTGCCTTCTTCATTCATCAGGTTACGTAAGTCGCACTAAATCTCCTATTTTCTTTTACAATAGCATAGAATAACTTAGAATTCACGTCTCCTTGATCCACTTTCAATGTTCTTTCTTCTCAAGAATATTTATGAGGGCACTTAGGATTATTGTCAGGTAGTATTGGAAGTTTGGTTCTTCTATGGGTCAAAATCTAATCGAGGAGACCTCACATGAAATAGGGAATTCAAGAATCAATTAGGCAGTGGTCATGCTTAAGAAGAAACATTGATGAGCCGAGCAGTGAATGTCGAGGTAGAGCACTCAGATCGGCCAAACGACTAGTTTAACAATAAGATATTTCTAAAGAATATTCGGAGGAATATTCTCTGTATTTGGACTTTCAATAGGTAAGGGGAATGTCCCATATAAGTAGGAAGAAAGAGAGAAAGAAGGGGATCCGATTATGACCTATCTTAATAATCTCTCTCTAGAAAAGTTGACTCCCACATAACTACACGCATTATCTTTATACAAGATTCGATTTGTTGTGTTGTTATAATGACCTGACCGGTCGTTTTGAGATTTTGCACTTTGCTCGCTAGTTCCTAGGCATGACTAGCCCCGTGTGATGTATTATGACTTATGTGAATTGTTGGTTTTGGTTTTCACGGTAATCAGAACGAATTTGGAAGAACAGTTCTCAGTTTGAAGCTTGAAATTTGAAAGGTTTGACCAAGATTTGATTTGTTTGTATATGATATTAGATCGGAATTTTTATGATTTGGTTAGCTTTGTCAGGTGATTTGGGACTTATGAGCATGATCGGAATGCATTTTGGAAGTCTGTGGAAGGTTCAGGATTGAATTGGCGAAAGTAAGATTTCAGCATTTTTCGGTTGATAGGTGAGATTTTGATATAGAGGTCAGAATGAAATTCTGGAAGTTGCAGTAGTTCCGTTATGTCATTTGGGATGTGTGTGAAAAATTTCAGGTCATTCGGACATGGTTTGGTTAGGTTTTGATCAAAAGCGAAATTCGGAAGATTTTAGAAACTTAGGCTTGAATCCGATGTATTTTGGTTGATTTGATGTTGTTTGAGGTGTTATTAGGATTGGAAGAAGTTTGAATAAGGTTTTAGGATATGTTGGTGCCTTTGGTTGAGGTCCCGGGGGCCTCGGGTGAGTTTTGAATGGTCAATCGGACCATTTCATGCCTTGGAGATGCTGCAGATTTGCAAGTTCAGCTGTTATAGAGTTTTGCCCTTTGCGATCGCGTAGAAGCTTTTGAGGAGACCGTCTAGTTGTTCTTCACATTCACGAAGGTTGGCTTACGATCGCATAGAGTGGAGTGGTTGTTGATCGCGAACACGTGGTGAAGGTCGCATTCGCGTAGAGTTAAGCGGGCCAGGGGTCTTGGTTGGATTTTTGTTCATTGCGAATGCATGAGATAGTACGCGATCGCGTAGAGTTACTCGCCTGGGCATCGCATTCGCAGGGTGTTTGATGCGTTCGCATAGAGTAAATTGTGGAAGCTAAGTTTTTGTGCTTCGCGATCGCGAAGGTTTTCCCCCGATCGCAATGAAGAAAATTATGCCTGGGCAGAAGGTTTTTTAAACTCGTTTTGTCCGCAATTTTGGGGCTTATTTTCTCCATAGTTGGTCATTTTTAGAGATTTTTGAAGGATATTGAAGAGAGATTCTAAGGGAATCACTTTGAGGTAAGATTCTTGGTCTTAAAACTTGATTATTATGTGAATTTCACCTGGTAAATCATGGAAATTAAGCCAAAAATTGAAGAACTGGGGCTTGAAATTGGAGACCTAAAACTTGGGATTTGAAGGGTCATTTGTGGATGGATTTTGATGTTCTTGGTATGTATAGACTCGTGTGAGAACGAGGATTCTATTGAGGTGACTTGTGTCGGATTCCGAGATGTGGGCCTAGGGGCCGAGTTTGAGCAATTTCAGGATTTTTGATGTGAAACGAATATTTTTGAGTGGGCTTCGTTCCCTTAGCATATTTTAATGATTATGTACTGATTGTGGCTAGATTTGGAGCATCCAGAGGAATATTCGTGTGGGAAAAGGCACCGCGGGCTAGAGTTTGGACCGGATCTAGGTGAGTAATGATCGTAAATGATGTTGGTTTGAAACCCCGGATTGCACATCGTAGTGCTATATTGAGGTGAGGCACATGCTTGATGATGAGCGTGGGGTCGTGCACTATTAGGGACTGTGACTTGGTCCGTCCCGATTGATGATTTTACCGCGTATTTGACTGATATCTATTTGCTATCATCATTATTTGGGCTGAATGCCATATTTGAGCTTTGTGCCAACTATTTGAACACTTTGGGGATTTTGTTGATATTTTCTCACTATTTTTGACTTTACACTTGAACTCAGTCATGTTAGTTTCCACTGTTTTCAAAGCTCAGCCATGTTTACTTTGCTTTAACACTTGAAATGATATTTCAAATAATATTTTTGGGCCGAGCATCATGTTTTACTGTTGCCCGAGTGGCTTATGTGATTTTTGACAGAGTAAGGCTGAGGGACTGTGTTGTGAGGATATCTTTTGGGTCGGGCTGCACGCCATAGCGATGATACACTAATTTTGATTATGAGGCCGAGGGCTTAAGATATGTACGCCACCAGGTGGCTTGTTGATATGAGGCCAAGATCCTAGAGATGATGCCACGAGATCGCTTGATATTGTGATTGGGCCGTAAGGGGCCCCTCTAGGAGTCTGTATATCCCTAGTAAGCGCGGGTACCCATTATGATGTGAGATATAGACCGAGGGGCTAGTATTGTTCTACGTGTTTGTCCGAGGGGCTGGTATTGTTCTACGTGTCTGTCCGAGGGGTTGGTACTGTTCTATGTGATTGCCCGATGGGCTATTATTGTTCTAAGATATTGCCCGAGGGGTGGAGTTATTGACATTGTGCCCGATGGGCGAACCTCTATGTGTTTATCTTTCATATTTACCTGTTTAATTATGTATTTGTGCCCGAGGGGCGGATTTCTGTGCTTATCTGCACTAGTTGTTCTGCATTCATTTGCATAACTGTTGAAAAAGGCATTGTCAAAGAAGTTTAAACTGAGCTAAGTTGTTTTAAGGGATTTTACAGCTTCATTGCTTTCTTATTGGTTTTTGAACTGCTTCTATACAACATGTTGATGCACTTTCCGTGATTTCTTACCATTCAGACTTTAGTTATGATTATTACTCACTGAGTTTGAGTACTCACTTTACTCCCTGCACTTTGTGTGCAGATTCAGGTATTTCAGCACCCGGTAGCGTGTGCTGGCTGAGCTGAGGCAGAATCATTGGAGTTTTAGTGAGGTAGCTGCCTGACGTCCGCATCATAGCTTTACTCCCTCTTGATGTCATTAGATTATTCTAGTATATTTTTCCAGAATATCATTGTATTTTCGACCTTCGTAGATGCTCGTGACTTGTAACACCCCGATGTCGGGCTGTATTCATTTCCGCACTTATTTTATTTCGTTAAATCTGTACTTGTTGGGGATTTATCCTTATAAATGACTTAAATTGGCTTATTAAACCGTTAAAACTGAATTTGAGAATTGTGTTGGTTGACCTTGTCTTTACGAGAGGCGCCATCACGACCAGGTCCGATTTGGGATCGTGACAAGTTGGTATCAAATCCTAGGTTACATAGGTCTTATGAGTCATGAGCAGCTTTAGTAAAGTCTTGCGGATCGGTACGGAGACGTCTGTATTTATCCTCGAGAGGCTGCAGAACCTTTAGGGAAAACTTCACATTCTTGAAATTCTTATCGTGCGTCCTTGATTCAGCTTGAAATATAACTCTTGAAATTCCTTCCACGCATTCGTATGCGCACATGAGCGCTCAGTGTCAGATGTGCATTGATGGCTTGTGATTCCCTGATCGAGGGGCGAGATGTGATCTTTGTGAGTTGATATTGGGCCAGTATGGAGGACTTGAGGCTGGATCTTTACCTATAGCTTGAGCACCGTGGTGTTGATTGTGTGAGCACGTGTTCTTGAACTTATATGTTCGGTAGTATCCTTATTAGTGGAAGTGACGGCTGGATGACGATGTAGTAAGTATGTTAGTACTGCGAGATGTATCCATATGATTTTGAAACGACGAGAAAGGTCTTCTGGAGGATAGAAGAACTATTAGGTGCTTGATTTTCATCTCGATTGGAGGTTTAGCCCCGAGTTATGGGCGTGTGAAGAATCTTTTCATGTTTCCCAGTTAGGAGTGAAGTAAATTTCATATTGTGATATGAGTTCTGACTCAGGAAGACTAAGTGACTGCGTAAAGTTTATGACGGTGGGAGGTATGCAGAAAGGTTAGTTCGAGGCGAAGCATGTGGGTTATCTCATGCGGGGTGTTCAAAAGTTTGTGCAATCTTTATGTTGTATTTTAGAAGATCTCATTGCAAGTGAAAGATATGTGTTGTAATTTAAATTGGGTCGCTTAAGAGAGTGGGTATAACTGTTGTGAGAGTCAAAATGAGATTTGCAGAAGAGTTAAAATTCTAGATGATCTGTGTTTTCACAAGCTTACAAAGGATTTGAGTTTAATCTCACTATGGTATTATGGCAGCAAGAGAGTATATGCGTTATGAGTTACTGAGTGTGTTTTGATCTATGGCTTCGAGCCAAGTGGTGGAGTCTACTATTGATTAATTTATTGCATGGTTATGTGCTATGTCGGTTCCAGTTTGAGGCATTCGGGTAAATCATTTATGGCATACGGAGATTGAGATCGAGGATGGCTCGCGTAAAGGAAAAAAAATTCTTAACAAAGGTTATAGTATGCTTCATAGGTGTGAGAGTCATGGGATGTCTTGAGTCGTTGATTGATAAATGATGCTCGGTGCATAGAGCAGAAAGTTGTTTGGTTTTAATGGAATGATGTCACATTCTGCGGTGTCAGAGTGCTAACGAGGCACGGGTTGTTCGGTTCATTTGATAAGGCTAATTGCAGTTTGAATAGAGTAAATGACTCTTGAGAATAGTTCTAATATGTTCAAGATTCTACATGTAACAGTTGGGTATCTTCAAGTTGTATATGTGGCTAGAAACTGAGATTCATTGGAAGATGTCAAGACTTGTGGTATTTTCTATTTTAATTATGGGATCCTATGTACCAGTATTAGGAAGGTAGAGGTAACGAATTTAGATTTGCAGGAAGCCTCTTCAGAGTAAAGCATTTTAACGTGGTGCTCTTGGGAATATATAAGAAAGTATTCAGCGGCTTATGAGCCTTAGATGGTGTGGCTTTATGCTTGGGTCTCGTGTGGTAAGTCTGGGTTGGAAAATTATGATGTTATAGAAAGAATGAGCATCAAGTTGAAGGTAAATTAGAAGGAAACTCGGGTAGATGGGATAGCTTGGTAGTAGGTCGAGTCGGTATGGTAAGGATATGACTAGTTCTATGGATGCTTTCGGGGTAATGAGTTTCTACATGTGTTTCGCAACAATTCTCTTAGGTTTAGTGACCTGTGTAGCTCGGTCGAGTTAGAAGGATTCAGTTCGGATGATTTATTTTTGTGCATATGGAAATTCAGATAGTCCTTGACGGTTTCTATCGGTAAGATATGAGCATGGGATGCACAGTGGTTTTCTTCTAGATGGGATCAATGGAAAGTTCTTGGTTAGTGGAGTACATAGTTTCTTATGGCTTGGAAGAGATATCAAGTTCTCACGTTATCCTAGGATGGTATGGTATATGTGGTATGTTATGGAGGATTGAGATTGCGTGTGTAAGGTTGCGGTTCAGTTCTGAAAGGAAGGTCATAAAAACTCGTAGGCAGCGGGTAACTTTAGATAAATAGGTAAATGAGTTTTAGATGATTAAGGAAATGGCATTGCCAATTGGGGTAATTTGACGAGGGTATATGTTTCAGAAGAAGGCAATGTGATTAAGTTGATGGTACTTCGGTAGTATTGCAGCACTTTCTTGTTAGATTGACTGCTAATATTCGATTTTGCTTGGTGGCATAGAAGAATTTTAGAGTATCTCTCGTGGAATGATTGGGATCGGGTATGGTGATTCGTGCTATATGGAGTTGGAGACTGGGAGTTCTCGTGTTCAGGCTATGCTGTGGGTCGTGTGTATCGGCACTGTTTAGCGACTAACGGGGTTTGGAGATCCAAGTGGATCTTTTGTTGCTTGGTAGGTCAGATTTTGGACTTGATATTGGGTGCAGATTGGTTGTCTCCGTGCTGTGTTATTCTAGGTTATTGTTCTAAGGCGGCGTTGTTGGATATGCTGGGAATGTCATGAATTGAGTGGCGAGGTTCGATAAATTTTGTTCTTGGTAGAGTGGTTTCATATTTCAAAGACCAAGCAGAGGGCTGGGAAGGATTGTCTGCCTTGTTTGGGCTCTCGTGATGGATGTCAGTGTAGAGGCTCCTCATATTGATTCAGTTCCGGTGGTGAGGAACTTTTCAGAAGTGTTTCTTGTGGACGAGCATGTCGCCAGGTAAGGTTGTTGATTTCGGTATTGATTTGATGTCGGGCACCGTATCGTATGGCACCGATAGAGTTGAAGGAGCAGCTTCAGGATTTTCTTGATAATGAGTTCGTTGGCAGGCCAATGTGGATGCGTATTTTGATTTGAGTTAGCTTGGTTGGCTTCGGATTGTATTGTTGAGGGATTGTTGATTCGATTGTAATTGAGCTTATTAGTAATCTGGGGAGGTCTATGAGTTACCTTTCTGTGTTGTGAGGTGTTATGATTTGTTGGTTATATGCACATATGGTGCGATTCTATTGGGGTCTCATAGTGGAAGTCGAGCGGGAAGAGTAATTGGGTGTTTCTCGGTGAATGGTGTATCGGTTATGTCCTTTCGGGTTTGCGTGGTGTATGTTATTTGCTTCACCGTGGGTGTGATGATTTGCTTTGGTTCCAGATATCAAATTGTGCGTGGTTGTCGATTTCGAGCATAGTGACTTGAGGTGTTTCATGTGGAGCAGTATTTGGATAAGATAACGCATTGCAGTGAAGTTATGTGGAGATATGACCTTGCAGGTTAGATTCATGTGTTCTATTTCTATGATGTGAGACGGGTTCTCAGCCTTGTGTTGTGGTGGTACTGGTGAGCTTGAGGTATATCTCTTTTATTTGAGTCATTTTCATAATTTGAGTATGTTCAGACTGTTGCTTATTAGTGCGCGTATTGTGCAAGTTGTGGCTTAGGCTTGTATTGATGTGTCATGTCACCAGAGTAGTGTGTTGGATTAGAGGAGATCGTTAGGATCATTAAGGAATACAAACAGATTCAATTTTAGCATGTTGGAAGGATAATATCGAGCTTCGGCTCAGAAATTTGCTGTGGTATTCGCCAAAGGAGAAGTGGCTTCATGAATGGTTGATCTGGGAAATGGTTATGGCTTACCGCATTTTTTAGTTATCATTGGAAGTATATGAAAGTGTTGGGATGATACTTTAGTTGATAAGAGGTTTTCTACCGGTATTCGGTGGTTGTGTGCAGCTGCTGTAATTAGAAATTATCGCTACAAGTGTTTGAGTTGGGTGGTATATCATGTACTTGCACCTGAGGTTGCAAGTATGGGTTATTACAACTGGTTCGAGCTTATTCAGAGCATAGATATGAGATTCTGATCTTGTGGATGATTACAGGAGTGGAAATGTGATTCTAAGGGTTATGGGCTAGGTTGGATTGTGAAATTTCAGTTGCATTGCGTTATCGAACGTATATGATATAGGGTGACGTGGGATCACCCCCAGGTATTTTGCATGGTAAAGTTATTCAGCGATTGGTTGGCTTTTGTAACAACTCTGGGCACGTTCTAGGACGAACGTATGTTTAGATGGGGGAAGATGTAATGACCCGACCGGTTGTTTTGAGCTTTTGCACTTTGCTCGCTAGTTCTCGGGCATGACTAGCCCCGTGTGATGTATTATGACATACGTGAATCGTTGGTTTTGGTTTTCAGGGTAATCACAACGAATTTGAAAGAACAGTTCTCAGTTTGAAGCTTGAAATTTGAAAGGTTTGACCAAGATTTGACTTGTTTGTATATGATTTCGGATTGGAATTTTTATGATTTGGTTAGCTCTGTTAGGTGATTTGGGACTTATGAGCGTGATCGGAATGCATTTTGGAAGTCCGTGAAAGGTTCAGGCTTGAATTGGCAAAAGTAAGATTTCGGCGTTTTCTGGTTGATAGGTGAGATTTTGATATAGAAGTCGGAATAAAATTCTGGAAGTTGCAGTAGTTCCGTTGTGTCATTTGGGATGTGTGTGCAAAATTTTAGGTCATTCGGACGTGGTTTGATTGGGTTTTTGATCTAAAGAGAAATTCGGAAGATTTTAGAAACTTAGGCTTGAATCCGATGTGTTTTGGTTGATTTGATGTTGTTTGAGGTGTTTTGAGGATTACAACAAGTTTGAATAAGGTTTTAGGATATGTTGGTGCCTTTGGTTGAGGTTCCGGGGGCCTCGGGTGAGTTTCGGATGGTCAATCGGACCATTTCATGCCTTGGAGATGCTGCAGATTTACAGGTTCAGTTGTTGCAGAGTTTTGCCCTTCGCGATCGCGTAATGAGTCTCGCGATCGCGTAGGGAGTCTTGCAATCACGTAGAAGCTATTGAGGGGGCCGTCCAGTTGTTCTTCGCGTTCGCGAAGGTTGGCTTGCGATCGCATAGAGTGGAGTGGTTGTTTATAGTGAACGCGTGGTAAAGGTCGCGTAGAGTTAAGCGGGCCAGGGGTCTTGGTTGGTTTTTTTTCATTGCGAACATGGGAGGCAGTCTACGATCGCATAGAGTTAGTCGCCTGAGCATCGCGTTCACATGGTGTTTGATGCATTCGCATAGAGTAAATTGTGGAAGCTGAGCTTTTTCGCTTCGCGATCGCGAAGGTTTTCCCACGATCGAAATGAAAAAAATTATGCCTGAGCAGAAGGTTTTTTTGACTCGTTTTGTACGCAATTTTGGGGCTTATTTCCTCCATAGTTGGTCATTTTTAGAGATTTTTGAAGGAGATTGAAGAGGGATTCAAAAGGAATCACTTGGAGGTAAGATTCTTGGTCTTAAAACTCGATTATTATGTGAATTTCACCGGTAAATCATGGAAATTAAGCCAAAAATTGAAGAACTACTCCTTGAAATTGGAGACCTAAAATTTGGGATTCGAAGGGTCATTTGTGGATGGATTTTGATGTTCTTGGTATGTATAGACTTGTGTGAGGACGAGGATTCTATTGAGGTGACTTTTGTCGTATTTCGAGACGTGGGCCTGAGGGTCTAGTTTGAGCAATTTCGAAATTTTTGATGTGAATCGGATATTTTCGAGTGGGCTTCATTCCCTTACTATATTTTAATGATTATGTACTAATTATGGCTAGATTTGGAGCATCCGGAGGTCGATTCGTCCGGGCAAAGGCATCACGGGCTAGAGTTTGGACCGGATCGAGGTGAGTAATGATCGTAAATGATGTTCTGAGGGTTTAAAATCCCGTATTGCACATCGTAGTGCTTTATTGAGGTGAGGCACACGCTTGATGACGAGCGTGGGGTTGTACACTATTGGGGACTGTGACTTGGTCCGTCCCGATTGATGATTTTACTGCTTATTTGACTGAAATTTATTTATTATCATCATTATTTGGACTGAATGACATATTTGGGCTTTGTTCCAACTATTTGAACCCTTCGAGGATTTTGTTGATATTTCCTTACTGCTTTTGACTTTACACTTGAACTCAGTCATGTTATTTTCCACTGTTTTCAAAACTCAGCCATGTTTACTTTGCTTTAACACTTGAAATGATATTTTAAATAATATTTTTGGGCAGAGCATCTTGTTTTACTGTTGCCCGAGTGGACTATGTGATTTTTGACTGAGTAAGGCCGAGGGCCGGTGTTGTGAGGATATCTTTTGGGTTGGGTTTCACACCGCAGCGGTGATACACTGATTTTGATTATGAGGCCGAGGGCCTGAGATATGTACGCCACGAGGTGGCTTGTTGATATGAGGCCTAGAGCCTAGAGATGATGCCACGAGATGGCTTGATATTGCGCTTGGGTCGTAAGGGGCCCCTCTAGGGGTCTGCACACCCCTAGTGAGCGCGAGTACCCATTATGATGTGAGATATAGCCCGAGGGGCTGGTATTGTTCTACGTGTTTGCCCGAGTGGCTGGTACTGTTCTATGTGATTGCCCGAGGGGCTGGTATTGTTCTGAGATATTGCCCGAGGGGTGGAGTTGTTGACATTGTGCCCGAGGGGCGAACCTCTATGTGTTTATCTTTCATATTTACCTATCATTGCCTGTTTAATTGTGTATTTATGCCCGAGGGGTGGATTTTTTTGCTTATCTGCACTAGTTGTTCTGCATTCATTTGCGTAACTGTTGAAAAAGACATTTTCAAAGAAGTTTAAACTTAGCTAAGATGTTTTAAGGGATTTTACAACTTCATTGCTTTCTTACTGGTTTTTGAATTGCTTCTATACAGCATGTTGATGCACTTTCCGTGATTTCTTACCATTCAAACTTTAGTTATGATTATTACTCACTGAGTTGGAGTACTCACTTTACTCCCTGCACCTTGTGTGCAGATTCAGGTATTTCAGCACCCGGTAGCGGGTATTGGCTGAGTTGTGGCAGAGCTATTGGAGTTTTAGTGATGTAGCTTCCCGACGTCCGCACCACAACTTTACTCTCTTTTGATGTCATTAGATTATTCTAGTATATTTTTCCAGAATGTCGTTGTATTTTAGACCTTAGTAGATGCTCGTGACTTGTGACACCCCGATGTCGGCCTGTATTCTTTTTCGCACTTGTTTTATTTCGTTAAATCTGTACTTGTTGGGTATTTATCCTTATAAATGACTTAAATTGACTTATTAAACTATTAAAACTGAATTTGGGAATTGTGTTGGCTGGCCTTGTCTTCACGAGAGGCTCCATCATGACCGGGTCCGGTTTGGGGTCGTGACAGTTGTTCCAAGCTTCTCCACACTAGACCGATAAAGTGTTTGATGTTCACATGTTTGGCCATCGTACATCATTGTCAGAAAGAGAATCATCCACCTTCTTACACATTTGGGTGAATTATTCTCTTTATTTACACCCATTATCATTCATCGTATTTATTGCTTGTCTTCATTCCATCATTTATTCACAAGAATATCATTAAACCACTTTTAGAATTTAATTAGCTTTAAATGTGATTTCTAGGTTGTTATGTTCTACCAATATTGAATCTAGAACTTATTATATTTAACTTGAATTTACCTATTATCATTCACTTAATTAGTTAACAAAAAGGTTTAACACTTTTTGATAAAATAATTTGGCGTCGTCTGTGGAAATTTTCTAGTTAAAAGTTTTAGTTTTTTTAGATCTAAAAAAACACCAAAACCTGCACAGTCTCGTATCTCGTTATATGCACAGATCTGACATGACAGGCAATGGAGAAGAAAAGAGAAAGGCGATAGCTGACCTCACCGCCAATCTCCTAAACATTATCGATGAAGCTCACGAAGAAGACGAGGAGAATGTGACACCAAGCGCCTCACCTAGGCGAAGTGATTCACCCTCTCCTCGCGGCAGCGTTATCGTTTCTCATGGAAAGTGAGCCTCTACGTCCACTACGGAAAAAGCACCACCTACAGTAAAAAAGCTACTAGAAGCATGGCTAACGAATACACTAACACTACTAGAAATCCGGTAAATAACAATAAAAAACCTACTAACTTTGATCGGTTATGGCTAATTACCGACCAAAACGCGACCAAATACGCTTGGACGGTGTTTTGATGGACGTTTTAATATACCGACCAAAGTTGGTCAAAAATTACCGACCAACGTTGGTCGATAAATTAAATTAAAAAAAAATATTGCAAATAAACCGAACAAAGTTGGTCAGTTTTTTAATTATGTAATGAGAAGATTCACCGTCTAGGAATCAAACCGGAGTGTGTACTGTGGCAGGATACTATTCTACCACTAGACCAATGATGCATTTCATTTTAAGATTGTCTTTTTTTATTTATACTCTTTAATTGTATTTTTGCACGAAAATAACCGACCAAAGTTGGTCGGTTTTTTAAAATGACCGGCCGAATTTAACGATCAAAGTTGGTCAGTTTTTTTAATATTAATTTTTATTTATTTTAATTGTAAAAACTGGCCAAAGTTGGTTGGTTTCTTTAAAAATAAATTTTGCGGGACTCAAAAATATTTTTTCACATTTTTGCGCCAAAGAAACCGACCAAAGTTGGTCAGTTTCGTAAAAAAAATTTAAAAATTCAAATAATTGAAAAACCGACCAACTTTGGTCGGCTTTTGGACGATTTTTTTACCGACCAAAGTTGGTCTGTTTTTCTTGGTCGGTTTTCACCGAATTTCTAGTAGTGTGAACAACATACTAGACAAACCCGCTCAGAGGGCGAGCAGAGAGAGTGTGCGAGTCAACATTGCCACAACAACCAATGAGAAACAAAACCAACCTCTCACAACAGGTACCACTCACCCTCTTAATGATGCAGGTAACAGCACCCTCACAGCCATTTTTAGAAAAATGGAAGAAATGGAGAACAAGAATAGAGCACTCCGCGACCAAATGAGGGAGCACCAAGAAAGGGTAGATAAGATACCTGGCGCCCTAAAACTCCTGCTAAAATGGGACACCGGCCGGTTCGTGGAACAACCATATAACGATGAGGCCGCACCACAAGTTATACTAAAAACTTTCAAAATGCCGCTATATTTGAAAATATATGATGGCACGACAAAACCGAAGGATCATGTGACACATTATGTTACTGTAGTGAAAGGTAACGACCTCGCAAAGGAACAAGTATCGTCCATATTGCTAAAGATGTTCGGAGAGACCCCAACCGCTGGGGCTTTGACTTGGTACTCACAGTTCCCTGTGCGCTCCATAGAAACATTCGAAGAAATGGCTGACAGGCTCGTCACCGCCCATGTCGGGGCCAAGAAAGAGGAGGCAAGGGTGAACGATATATTCACCATCAAGTAATCTTTTGGTGAGGGACTCAGGGATTTCCCCGCCCGATTGAACCGTGTGAGAATGACAATTCCGAATGTATCTGAAGGAATGACGGTGGCTGCTTTTTAGAATGGGCTGAGCAGAAGTGGGTCGAGAGCGACCAAAAAACTACCAAGCCGACTCATGAAATACCCTCCAACCACTTGGGATGAGATACACAATGCCTACTGTGTCGAGGTAAGAGCAGACGAGGATGACCTCAACGGGCCTACTCAGCGCCTGACATCGGTCCAAATGAAGTCTAGGAATGATCGAAGAAACGACAATATAAAAGATATAGAAGGGTTACCACCTAATCAAGAAAGACATGAGTCATACACCAGAGGCACCCTTATACCACCTCCACATCACGATGAAGGTCCATCCAGACCGCGAACGAGAATCCATCGAAATGAAAGAGGTATGCCCCTTGTTATCAGCTCACAATTTTTGTGTTTCCCCCTCATAAATAGTCTACGCATTAGAAAAGCTTGGCTCAAAGGTAAAATGGCCGCAGGAAATGAAGTCTGACCCGAACAGTAGAAAAGCAAACGCCCTATGCGAATTCCACCAGGAACGAGGTCACAAGACTCATGAAATACCCTCCAACCACTTGGGATGAGATACACAATGCCTACTGTACCGAGGTAAGAGCAGACGAGGATGACCTCAACGGGCCTACTTAGCGCCTGACATCGGTCCAAATGGAGTCTACGAATGACCGAAGAAACGACAACATAAGAGATCTAGCAGGGTTACGACCTAATCGAGAAAGACATGAGTCTTACGTCAGAGTCACCCTCATACACCTCCACGTCACGACAAAGGTCCATCCAGACCGCGAACGGGAATCCACCAAATGAAAGAGGTATGCCCCTTGTTATCAGCTCACAATTTTTGTGTTTCCCCCTCATAAATAGTCTACGCATTGGAAAAGCTCAGCCTAAAGGTAAAATGGCTGCAGAAAATGAAGTCTGACCCGAGCACTAGAAAAGCAAATGCCCTCTGCGAATTCCATCAGGAACGAGGTCACAAGACTCATGAAATACCCTTCAACCACTTGGGATGAGATACACAATGCCTACTGTACCGAGGTAAGAGCAGACGAGGATGACCTCAATGGGCCTACTCGGCGCCTGGCATCGGTCCAAATGAAGTCTAGGAATGACCGAAGAAATGACAACATAAGAGATCTAGCTGGGTTATGACCTAATCGAGAAAGACATGAGTCTTCGTCAGAGGCACCCTCATACCACCTCCACGTCACGACGAAGGTCCATCCAGACCGCGAACGGGAATCCACCGAAATGAAAGAGGTATGCCCCTTGTTATCAGCTCACAATTTTTGTGTCTCCCCCTCATAAATAGTCTACGCATTGGAAAAGCTTGGCCCAAAGGTAAAATGGCCGCAGAAAATGAATTCCGACCCGAGGACTAGAAAAGCAAATGCCCTCTACGAATTCCACCAAGAACGAGGCCACAAGACCGAGGACTTATCGCCCTCAAACAAGAGGTCGTGAACATGCTTCACTAAGGGCACCTAAAAGAGTTGATGAGTGATCGAGGAAGGGCCAACTTCGCACGAGGGCGAGAACAACATCAGGAGCCACCCAAACCACCTCCACAGTTTGGACCATTCAAATGATCATCGGGGGAGGCGACGACGCATCTATCAACAACGTGAAGTTCACCACCACTCACAAGCTTAAGCGATCAATCACCCACGAACGCGATGATGAACTCGGAGAAAGTTACATCTTTGATAAAACTACCAAATTCGTGATTACAAAAATTGTACTTTTTGGTAGAATGGAGTTACAACTATTTACAAGACCATACAATATAATTAAGAGCAATACAATAATAAACAACGAGAAACATACTTAGAAATCAAATTGGCCTCATATTTTTAATAGCAATAGGCACTGATTCCTTGCAACTATTTGATCTAACTACTTTGACAGTGAATGAAGAGTCCTCTTCATATATGAAAATCAAGAAGTAGCCACCCTCACATAGTGATAGTTGATAAAATCTTCCCATCCTTCTCTAATAAAAAGTAGTCCATCTTCGGTCTTTTCTATAGACACATTTCAAACACTCCCACACAAGTCTTTAATTTCTTTGATAGTTTCCCCAAATTTCCTAGTGAAGTCCTTTGGTAATTTCTGTAAAAACCAAAGTTTTAGACTTTAGTAATGCTATGCAATACAATGGTGTTTGGTTTTGAGTTTCATCGAAAAACTAAAAGACATTTATCTAATAGTGTTTTGTTGAAAGAACTTTTGTTTTTAAAAAACCAAGTTTTTTGAAAAAAAATTTCCTTCTAAACCTTAAATTTTAAACTTTTAAAGACCATTAATTTGAGCTCTAAGCTAAAATATCAAGAGATGTTAAACTATGAACCCCTAAGTTTATAATGATAACTTCTTCTTAGAGTTGAATCCATCAAGTTTAACTCGTGAATCTAATGCGGACACAAAAATCACACATAAAATGTGCAAAATGTGTAACCCTTCCCGATTCCTCACACCACCCGACAACGAAATCTCACACACAAATACTGGCACATATGTGCTGATAAAAATGAAATGCACCGATACATATAACAAACACATGTAAATAAATATACATCAAGAAGTATACATTAAGATGTAGTGAGTTAGAAAAATTAGTAATACGTACAAGTTGATGAGAGTTGTGATGAGGATCGAAGAGCTTGAAGAACTCAGGCCTATCCAATGAGGAGGAAGTTGAGATGATGATGAGTTTTTGTTCATCTTCTTCTTCTTCTGAAACCAAAGGCTGCTGCTTCTTCCTTGGTCTTTACTTTCTAATTAAGTGAGTGACTCGATAAAAACTGGACAGCTTTAGAATGGTTATTACTTATTTATATAGGGGTTCAAAGAATTAATTAGAAGGAAAAGAACACAGATACCTGATGTTGGACTTTAAGCATTGAGCTTAAGACTTTAAGCATTGAGCTTAAGACTTTAAGCATTGGGCTTTAAAAGTCTAAGAGTGTGAATTGAAAATGATTGGAAATAAAATGGAGGGAAATGAAAATTTGAATGAAGTGAGCTTTTGACTTGTACTTTGTCCCTCATTGGTGAGGGACAACTACATTTGTGTGCTTATGTATAGAATCACTTCTTAAAGCTCTTAAAAGGAGTTGAAGAGAATGAACTCTCGCGCATCGTCGCTCGCTCGCTCGGCTTCGGCTTCGGATTTATCAAATGATCGATCGAGAAGACACCTTTTCCAGAACAAACATCGCACCTCTTGCAATAATTGCCCATAAATTCTGAAGCATGGCTTCGTTTTTAATACACCAAAAACATTACAGAACTTCCTTCTTTCTGAAAATACTGCATTCTAATTCGCAGTCTCTCTCTCTCAAATTCGTAAGTGTGATTTTGCTCTGTTCTTTGAGTTTGTTGGTATCCTGCAGTTTGTATTGTCATTGTTGCAGGAAGGTTTATTCCGTTTCATCCTGGGAGGATTTAATCCATTACCTTGACAATTTGTGAGGGGGTTAAAATTCCTTAAGGACGCACAAGCAAATTGTGGACTCGGAATATTTCTTATTCTTTACTGTTTTTCAGTTTCTTTTATTCTTCTAACAGCTTTCTGATTTTGTGTTTTAACGTAGTAGAGATTAACACCTGCATGTCAAAATATATAAAATCTCTTTTTGATTGATTATTTACTATCTCTCACGCTTCTTTTCCTTTTTTAAATATATCTGTTAGTACAACTTACATATATAGTGTACATGCAGAAGGGGGGAAGGAGGAAAGCTAAAAATAGTAAGACTTGACGACTGCAACATATATAAAAGTAGAATGATCTCAATCGTTATCCTGAAGATCTGCCTTCTCCCATTTGGTTTATAGAATGCGTGTGTGTGTTTGAGTGAGTGAATGAGAGAGAGTTACGTGTGTGCAGTCGCGAAACCAAGAAATTTAATAAGGCACTCTTTGCCAGTCGGCTGCGCAAGAGTGTTCAGTCTATTTCTTAATCAATAACAAGTACTCTAATATTTTACCTTATTGTATTGGGAAAATTGTATTTATATATAAAGGTGACGTGTCAAGACACATGGATTGATCAAATGGTCAAAGAATTACAATTAGCCAAGAGTCACGAGTTGCAATAGATACGAGCAAAGTAAGAGGAAGAGGCACGGGCAATCAGACAAATAACTCGATGCTTGTACCTATTTAAGTCAACTATATCCGAGAATCAGAAAGAATGAATCTGACAATAGAAAAGAGTACATGTACAATATTTAATGGGCATTAAATGCTGAATACGTTAGAGAATTTGTATTAAATGTAATGAATGAGTAACGTAGCATTCAATGTCTTTTGTCACACCTCCCTTTTTTACACACCTACCCCGAAGGATAAATGTGTAAGTAAGTTTTTCCATTTAAAGTGACATTATTCGAATTGGGATTATTCAAGTATTTTTAGAGTCGCCACTTGGGATAGGATTGGCTTTTAGCATCCCAAGTCACCGGTTTAACTTGAATCCCAAATCGAGGAAAATTTCGACTTCCCAATTGGAGTCTGTGAACCAGAAATTCTGTGTAAGGAATTCTATTGACCCGAGGGAAGGTGTTAGGCACCCCCGAATCCCGTGGTTCTAGCACGGTCGCTTAAATTATTATAAATGGCTAAAATCTAATTTTTATACATGTTATCCTATAGTGCAATTTAAAAATTATTTACCGCTTTTAATTAAAAAATTTAAGAAAGTGAACGTCGTTAAAAAATGTATTTTTGGATCACGTCACATGAAATGCACCCGGATCCTCGATACATTTTTATCCAACATTTTGGGATTTGGATTTGGGTTGCATGAAGTGCACACCCGTATTTAAGAAGGTAAAATTATTAAAAGCGCGCCTAAAGCGACTAACGTATTATTAACTTTGCGGAGGGCCATGAAATTCGCTAAACGGCACGCCCAAAAATTTAAGTATTTTTTAATTAAGCATTTAATGAGGGCCCCGCAACTTATGCATTTTTGTTTGGCGAGGCTCATCTTAATTTATTTTTAAAGACCACTCTAAAGTAAACTAGGATTTTTAGCTATTTTTTGTCTCTAAAGGGGTTTAATTAATTTACATTTATAAATTCGGATTCCGAATTCAAGTCCGAATTCAAACAAAAGGGGGGAACCCTCTTAATTTGAACCCGCCACCTAATTCGTAACCTAAATTTATATTTGCAAGTTAATTCCCCCATATTCCTAATATAGTTTTTAGGCCTTAAACGGAATCCAACATTTATGGGTTTTTTGGGCTTTGTGATTTGAAATTTTCAGCATTTATGGGGCCTTAAAAGGAACCCATGAGTAAGAAAATAAACAATTAGCTCTATAAGACTATTGTAAATGCAACTGGGCCTCAGTGTAAGCCCAATTGGCAATAGACTCCATGAATAGGCAAATAGGTAAGTGTCAATCCACAAATATTAGACTAATTATTGTACAACTGGGCCTAAAAATACCGCCCAGCTGTTATATTGGGCCCAGAGTCAAATTCGAAATGAGGTACAGGTTTGAAGTAGACATGATAGAGGTTTTCTTCATTTTTGAGCTGATCTTTTAAAATTTAATCAAAGGGATTATGTATTAAACTAGTGCCAACTCATACAATAGGAACTTAAACACCTACTTGTGAGCTCATGTAATATTTAAGCTTATAACTTCAAACGACGTCTTAGCAAACTGGGCACGGTCAAAGTAATCTGACAACAGTCCACAACAGTCCAAAATAACCTACTATCAAACAGTTCCAAATAATCCAATAACAGTCCGAAATAGTTTAAGAACAGTCCAAATTATACAGCCAAGGGTTCATGTGTATACAAATTAGAATCAAATCATTTTAAACTTCTAGCTCTACTTAGCTATTACTACATCACCACAATTCAGGAATCAAATATGTGAATATCTTTAATTTCATCTCCACTTCAAAGTTACATCAAGCCAAGTTGGAGCGTGTACCTGGATTATAATAACATAAAGGAAAGGAGAAAGGTCAGCAGCAATTGGATTAAGCAACAGGAGCAAATAACCAGTCACAACAGCTCAAAACCGGTCTCAAAGCCCAGGACTAATGTGCAAATGAAGTCCAGCAATCCAAACAACCAGCAAACACACCAAAACTTGACCCAAATAACCCAAATTCAACTCAAAATTGACCAAAATCACTTCTGAAGTTTCATCAATTAGGAAACGAGCTATGAGAGGAACTTCAATACCTAAAACTCAAAATTAACCTAGGAAATCTTAATGAAACAGTGTTTTTAAAGTTTTCTACTGATTTTTGTTTGCTTTTGGTTTTTTGGAAGGGAAATGAGATCTGAGATTCAAATTTTAATTCTTTTGGATTCGAAATTCAAATTTAGAAGGTCAGCATTGTGGAGATGGTTTTTGGGGAATTAGAAGCTGGAATTTTTTTGGAATTTTTCAGAATGTTTAACTTGGAAATTTTCAGGGGTGTCTCCAACTTCTTAGTGAAGGCATTGGGGTTGCCTTTTATAGGCAATCAATGGGGTAGAATATTCTAGATGACCCTCACCTTTTTCCCTCTCTTTTAATTTCAGATTTCACTTATTAAACCTTCAATTTCTGATTTGTTTCTCAAGTTACTGCTCTAATTTTGCAGAAATCTACACTAAAGTCCTATTCTAGAAGGCCCTAGGGTGTTCTTTTAGCTTTACAATGCCTATACTACCCTTATCTTAGTTTTGAATTTATAATTCTTAACAAAACTGTCCTTTTCTATGCCCAAACTACCCCTGCAAACTTCCTGAAACTACTGACCTTCAATAGACCTACCAGCTATAACCAAACAACTAATCTAACTTAAACTAACTAAGACTAATTAACATAACTTGAAACTCAAACTATAATGAACCTTGAATTTGAAAGACAATCAAAATTAAACCAATTAAACTAACAACCATATTTATTCAGTCAAACAAACCCAAAAAAAACTCAAAATTGATTTGAAACCAGAATTTTAACAGGAAATACAAAATCAAGTTGCATAGCTAGTGCTCATGTGTTTAAACTATTTATCAGAATTACTGAAACAACTGGATCGAAGTAAACCAAAAGAAAATTCAACTAAACCAAATAATTGGAACTAATTGGAATTAAACTAACACTTAACGATTAGACTAACAATTGACCAATTAAAACTAAATAAGACGAAACTCAAACAAGTTAAACAGTCTGAAATTAAACTATCAATCACACTTATTTGGAAACTAAAACTACCTTCAAATAAAAAATAAAAATCAGACTAAATGAGAAGGAGACTCACTGACCTTGGCTTTACTGTATTATCCTGAAATCAACTCAAGATGACTTGGCCTGGAGTTTCTTGGCCAATACTAGTGTTTAAACGTGTGTTTTCCACGAGAAAATACACGGCTAAACCTTGTAATGGTCAAGCCGCCCACAGAAACTTCCAGGATGATTCGAGGGTCAAGGGTTACGGATTCATAAAGAGGAGAATGAGGAGAGCATACGGTGTTAATTTGGTGAGATTTGGTAAACTTAGGGTTTTAGCCGGATTTTCGAATTGAGATTCGAAGACTTTCGTGATGATTCAGAAAAAACTGTTAGTAGATTTGGAATGAGGGGAACGAGGAGAACCGGTGGTGTAATTTTGGGAAGATTTGGAGCTTCGCCGCCGCCGGCGGACGGCAGAAGTATGGTGGGGGGACGGTGGGGATACGGCGGCCGGCGAAGACGGGGGTGGGGTTACAGGGTGTACGAGGATGATGAGGGGTTGTCTCTAAAATTGTAAAGGAATTATTACAATTTTATGTAATTGCTTGGATGAATGAGGACCGTTGGATTGAGGGCGACAGACGGATAAGATTAACTGAGGCTAAAAGATGTCATTTTGCTAAAAGGGGGGGATCAGTACGGGCCGTTGGATGATGAAGATGAGCGGTCCAGATTAAACGACGCCAAACAGCGTCGTTTCATTTTACTGAGGGGGCAGGCTGGATTCGAGTGTTTTTTGGACTGGGCTGGGGACTAATTTGGGTTGCTTTTGTTTTGGGCTATGGGATTGACTCAAATTGGCCCAAATTTGGTCTTCTAATGAAGGCCACTCTTTTAACCCTTATTTAATTACTTTTCTTTAATTTTGCATTTTGAATTTTTGTATTATTTTATTTTTATTTTATAAAGATGTAAAAATTAAAATAAAGTCCTAATCTATTTCAAAACTAAACTAATTAAATCCTAAAATGATTAAAACAATTAAAAAGTGAACTATTTTTGTTATTTTCTTCATATTTTGTTCTAAAATAAATTAACTCCGAATTAATACTAACATGTAAAATTAATTCCTAAATGCAAATGTATTATATATTTTTTGTATTTTTCATATGACTTAAAATGCACAGATAAAATGCAACAATTACCAGAAAATAACAAAAAAAATTCATAAAAATTGTAAAAAAATTATTTTGTTTGAATTTTGGGAATAATTAGCTTAGAGCGAAAATCACGTGCTCACAGCTGCCTCTCTTTGCCTGGAAACACGAAAAGTTTTCGTGCAAAGATAAGTGAGCGAAAACGAGCGATTTTTGCCCGTTCGCATATTTTGCATGAAGAATTTTTGAAAAGTTTGACTGTACCCTGCTTCAGAGGTTGCCTACATATCCTGGGCTAAACAGGAATATGGTCAGTGTAGTTCGGGAAGGTTTGGTAACTGGGACTACCAAGAGCTGTGATTTCACTATTGTTGCTGCTACTACTGCTTGTTGACCTCCTTATTACACCAAAAGGAAAATCAAAGCTAAGCTAGCTATGCCTATCAGCTGTGAGTTACAAGATTCCTATCTATGATTCACTTGAAACTTGATCTTGAGTCTTGGTTGATTTTGCTGTGGACTCCGATCTGAATCTTGATGCTCGTAAGTTGTAGGTGTTTACTTCTTCATGCAGCATTGGGTCAAGACAGGATCAGTGGAGCTTGTGACTTCAATTTTGATTTTGAGTCATCCCCGCCCTTGCATGCTTTGCATTTGAGTTCATTTCTTTTTGTTCTTTTCTTCTTTTCTTGATTCTAGATTGAGACTCATTCCATTGGTCATCTCGTACCTTGTGTTTTGAGGTCAACCTGCTTAAGATAGCAAAACAAACAAACGAACGAAATTTTCTACCCCAGTTTTTACCAGGAAAATTTCGTGAGTTAGTTGTGACACATGTCTAAGCAATCAAATCAAGATTATGTAGGGAGACTCTCGGCTTTGGCCGGAATTCGGAAAGAAAAGGCTCCACGGTTTTTGGCCGGGATTTGAAAAGAAAAAGCTCCACGGTTTTTTGGCCGGGGTTTGGAAAGAAAAAGCTCCACGATTTTTTGGCCGGGAGATCCTCGATTTTTTGGCCGGGATTTGAAAAGAAAAAAAAAAGCTCCACGATTTTTTGGCCGGGATTTTGGAAAGAAAAAAGCTCCACGGTTTTTGGGCCGGGAGATCCTCGGTTTTTTGGCCGGGATTTGGAAAGAAAAATGCTCCACGGTTTTTTGGCCGGGAGATCCTCGGTTTTTTGGCCGGGATTTTGAAATAAAAAGCTCCGCAATTTTTTGGCCGGGAGATCCTCGGTTTTTTGGCCGGAATTTTGAAAGAAAGAGCTTCGCGGTTTTTTGGCCGGAATTTTGAAAGAAAAAGCTCCGGGGTTTTTTGGCCGAGAGGTCCTCGGTTTTTTGGCCGGGATTTTGAAAGAAAAAGCTGCGAGGTTTTTTTTTTTTTGGCCGGGATTTTGGAAAGAAAAAAGCTCCACGATTTTTGGGCCGGGAGATCTTCGATTTTTTGGCCAGGATTTGGAAAGAAAAAAGCTCCACGGTTTTTTGACCGGGAGATCCTCGGGTTTTTGGCTGGAATTTTGAAAGAAAAAGCTCCGTGGTTTTTTGGTCGGGAGGTCCTCGATTTTTTGACTGGGATTTTGAAAGAAAAAGCTCCGCGGTTTTTTGGCCGGGAGATCCTCGGTTTTTGGTCGGAATTTTGAAAGAAAAAGCTCCGCAGTTTTTTTTTTTGGCCGGGAGATCCTCGATTTTTTGGCCGGAATTTTGAAAGAAAAAGTTCTATGCTACTATGATTTGTTTTTATTTTGGGGTTTTCATTTTCATTTCTTTTCTTCTTCTTCTTCTTTTTCCCCTTCTTTTCTTTTTCTTTTGTTTTTTTTTTATTTTTCCTTTTTAGTTAACAAAACGCATGAAAGAAGTTCGGTAAACTTCCCTTTCTGTCGCTTTCCTGCTGCAACGCCGTTTCAGCGCTTGCGCATTTATTTCTTTTTGGGTAGCACTTGCTTCTTGCACGGTTGCTCTGAATAAGACCTATATTCAACAAAGAATAATTTGTTAGTTTGAAACGGTGGTTGGTTTTGTGGCATTGATCATCCCAATTGCTTGATCTCGCTTTTCGTTGAGAACTTTGCTGTTTGTTGGCGTTGAGGGTGAATCTCTTTTTCAACCGACCGGGTTCAACTCTCAGGATTTCATTATGACTCGCCCGTGTAGGCTCTGGACTTTTCACTTTTCCTGCTCTTAAGACCTTTTTTTATTTATTTTTTATTTCTTTCCACTGTCTTTGTTTTGAAGCATCAACCATCATGGTCAATCGGGATTGGACTGATGCACCCGCTGAGGTTGGGTATTTTCTCCGGCTTTTGCCAGGCGGAGCCCTATAAAACCTGTCCTGCCCTATTTCTTTGTAGTAATTCGGAATCAGAGTTAAACCGAAAGGGATTCAAAGAAGAAATATATGAAAGGCAAACAGATGAGTTTAAAGAGAAGCATCCCTTTCGGGGAAAAAGAAGGACTTATCTAGGGTGTGCGTGCTGGATTCAAATGAACATGACATGCTTCTTGGACTGGATGCCCGACCCACACAAACTTTTCAGCTTCTCGTGAACCTATTGATCCGCATTTCAAAACCAGGGAACCTTGCCAGAACTCTTTTCGTGGTGAGATGTCTTCTTTTCGGCCGACAGCGCCCTCTGTGGGTTTTCGCCAATCGACCTCTCTCATTTCTCTTCTCATCGTCGCCTGATAGTGCTCTTTGCGAGTTTTCACTAATAGGACTCTCTCATTTTCATTTTCTCTACTCACCCTCGCCTTATGGTGCTCGAAGGTTTTCACCGATAAGATTCTCTCATTTTATTTTTCTCAATTTGCATTGTGTCAAATTCCAACAATGTTGTTTTTACTTCCTTGCTTTCGCCAATTGATCGGAAGGACTTGGACAAGGTCTTTGGGTAAAAAGGATTTTGGGCGGAACTACAACTTTGGAGCTGTTTCGGCGGATTCATAACCGAACCATCATATCATCTGCCCCAGTTTCAATTTGTGGGGAAATTGGGATTTTTGTTTTGGTGTGACTGAACCTCAGAGAGAGGCTGCCTACGTATCCTTTCGGAATCAAGTCAAACGTAGTTCAGGGATAATTTTTGTTTTTGTTGTTTTTTTTCTTTTTCTTTTCCTTTTCTTCTCTTTTCTTTTTCTTTTCTTTTTCTTTTCTTTTTCTTTTCCTTTTCTTTTTCTTTTCTTTTTCTTTTTATTTTCTTTTCGTGCTTCCGGGTTCCAAAGAGGGTAGTCAAAGAAACGGAACCGGCTCAAAGGGTTTACGAAGGATTGATAGTGTTTGGGGTAGCAGGAAGGAAAGCCTTCGTCATCTCAATTGCACAAAAGTCATCACCTCAGGTGGTCTAGACGTAGTACCTTTTTACTGCATCCGCATTTACTGCTGTTTCAGGATCATTTCCTTCAATGTCTCCTAGATACACTGCTCCTTTTGGCAAAATCTTTTGGATTATGTATGGACCTTTCCAATTGGGAGCAAACTTTCCTTTTGCTTCCTGGTGATGAAGGAGAATGCGTCTGAGCACGAGTTGTCCCACTTCGAAGTTCCTGGGACGTACTTTCTTATTATAGGCACGGGTTGTTCTTTGTTGGTACAACTGCTCGTGGCACACTGCGGCCATCCATTTTTCATCAATTAGTGACAACTGCTCTAGCCGGGTTTTAACCCACTCACTGTCCTTGATTTTTGCTTCAACGATTATACGAAGCGAAGGGATTTCTACTTCTGCAGGTATGACTGCCTTAGTTCCATATACCAACAAGTATGAGGTGGCTCCGATTGATGTACGCACTGTGGTGCGATACCCGAGTAATGCAAAAGGCAGCTTTTCATGCCATTGCTTGGAGTTTTGAATCATCTTTCTCAAAATCTTCTTGATGTTTTTATTCGCTGCTTCAACGGCACCATTGGCTTTTGGCCGATAAGGGGTAGAGTTTCTGTGCGTTATCTTGAATTGTTCATATACCTCTCCCATCAAACGACTATTCAAGTTTGCAGCATTATCGGTGATGATAGTTGCAGGAATACCAAAGCGACAAATGAGATTGGAATGCACAAAATCTACCATAGCTTTCTTAGCAACCGACTTGAGGGTGATGGCCTCAACCCATTTTGTGAAGTAATCGATTGCAACCAATATGAATCTATGCCCATTTGAAGCTTTCGGCTCGATTGGCCTAATGACGTCCATACCCCAGGCAACAAACGGCCAAGGTGCTGACATCAAATGAAGCTCCGACGGAGGTGCATGAATTGAATCACCGTGCACCTGGCATTGATGACATTTTCGAACAAAGCCGAAGTAGTCCTTTTCCATGGTTATCCAATAATATCCCGCTCGCAGGATTTTCTTTGCCAAAATATATCCGTTCATATGAGGTCCGCACACCCCAGCGTGCACCTCATGCATAATTCTTCCGGCTTCTTCGGCATTAACGCATCTTAGCAAGTTGAGGTCCGGAGTCCTTTTGTACAAAACATCGCCGCTTAAGAAAAAACCACTCGCATGTCGTCTAATGGTTCTTTTCTGATCCCCAGTGGCTTGCTCGGGGTATTCTTGTGTTTTCAGAAATCTTTTGATATCATGATACCAGGGCTGAATGCTGGGTTCCACCTCGACTGTATTACAATAACAGTGCTTTTCTTTGATTTGAATTTCCGAGGGATCAATATGAGCATTGCCTGGGTAAGGCAGCATTGAAGCTAGAGTGGCGAGTGCATCAGCTAGTTCATTGTGGCATCGAGGGATATACCTGAACTCTATTGACTTGAAACGTTTAGTGAGATCTTCCACGTGTTGCCGATATGGAATGAGCTTAACGTATCGAGTCTCCCATTCCCCTTGTGCTTGCCGGATAATCAAATCAGAGTCCCCCATGATCAATAAGTCTTCAACATCCTGGTCGATTGACATATTCATGCCCATGATGCAGGCTTCATATTCAGCTGTGTTGTTTGTGCAGAAGAATCGGAGCCTAGATGTAGCTGGATAGTGCTGACCATTGGGTGATATCAAGATTGCTCCAATGCCTACACCTCTTGCGTTTACCGCTCCGTCAAAGAACATTTTCCAAGCACAAGTGTCTTCAGAGATAGCTTCTACTGAATTTACTTCTTCATCTAGGAAGTATGTGCTCAATGGTTGGTATTCCTCGTAAACCGGGTTTTCCACTAAATGATCTGCCAACGCCCGGGCTTTCATTGCCATGCGAGTGACATAGACTATGTCAAATTCAGTGAGCAGGATTTGCCATTTTGCCAGTCTCCCAGTGGGCATTGATTTCTGGAATATGTATTTAAAAGGATCCAACCTGGTTATGAGGTAGGTAGTGTGGGCTTGAAGATAGTGTCTCAATTTCTGAGCGACCCACGTCAGAGCACAGCATGTTCTCTCCAACAAAGTATACTTGGACTCGTAGCTGGTGAACTTCTTACTCAGATAGTAGATCTCCCGCTCTTTCTTGCCGGTTATATCGTGTTTCTCCAGAATGCAACCAAAAGAATTTTCCAACACCATTAGATACAAGAAGAGAGGTCGCCCTGGCTCAGGTGGGACCAACACCGGAGGATTTGACAGATATTCTTTGATCTTGTCGAAGGCCTCTTGACATTCGGATGTCCACTTGATTGTTGCATCTTTCTTCAACAGTTTGAATATGGGCTCACATGTGGTAGTCAGTTGAGCAATGAACCGACTAATATAGTTTAACCTGCCTAGTAAACTCATCACGTCTTTCTTAGTTTTCGGAGGAGGTAGATCTCCCTTTGTTGGATCTAACTCGATACCTCTTCTACTGACTATAAAACCCAGGAGCTTGCCCGATGGAACTCCGAATGCACATTTGGCCGGATTCAGCTTCAAATCATACTTACGCAGCCGTTCAAAGAACTTTCTCAAATCTTGAACGTGGTCACTCTGAGTGCGGGACTTGGTGATTACGTAATCCACATACACATCTATCTCTTGGTGCATCATGTCATGGAAAATGGAGGTCATGGCTCTCATATAGGTTGCCCCGGCATTCTACAGCCCAAATGGCATGACCCGATAGCAGTAAGTGCCCCAGGGTGTAGTGAAAGTTGTCTTCTCAGCATCTTCTTCATCCATCAACACCTGGTGATATCCTATGTAACAATCTACGAAGGACTGTATTTCATGTTTGGTGCATTTATCAACAAGGATGTGGATGTTGGGCAGCGGAAAGTTATCTTTGGGACTCGCCCTGTTCAAATCTCTGTAGTCCACACACACCCGGGTCTTCCCATCTTTATTTGGCACAGGAACCACATTGGCTAACCATGTAGTATATCGGACCACCTGGATTACCCCTGCTTTCAGCTGTTTTGTGATTTCTTCTTTGATCTTATCGCTGATATCGGTTTTAAACTTTATTTGCTTTTGTTGCACTGGAGGACAATCGGGGTAAATTGTCAGTTTGTGCACCACTAGATCCACACTCAGTCCTGGCATATCATCATACGACCAAGCAAACACATCTTTAAACTCAAACAAGAGTTGGATTATTGCATCTCGAGTTTTCTCATCTGTGTGAATACTTATTTTGGTTTCCCTTATTTCTTCGGCAGTTCCCAAATTAACCGGTTCAGTGTCATTCAGATTTGGCTTAGGTTTGTTCTCAAATTGTTCCAATTCTCGGTTTATTTCCCTAAAAACCTCCTCTTCATCATATTCTGGTTCTTGATTCATTATTTCATAGTTAGACAGTGTGTTTGAGTCAGGGCATGAAGTCCGTAAGCATGTCATGTTATTTAAAGCCGCAATATTATAACTTAAAAGAAAAGATAAAAGGGAAAAATAACAAAAATCAGAAAGACTAAAGAGAAAATGGATGATGAAATATTGATTTCATTTCTTGGAATTTTTGGAAAGATAACAGGGTTTACATTCATGAATTCAAAAGACAAGAAACTAAAAGAAACATCCTAGTTACACCCTGAAATAACCCGAGATGCAGCAAATGTGACAAGGCTAGTCTACCGGGACTCCCGCCTGATGGGGAAAGGCGTAGCCTTCCAATTTTGCAGTTTCGCGTCTGGTCCCATGTAGAGCACCTCAGTGGGCTAGTCCCTTCCCCTGGCTGGACCATGTTGGTTTCATAGAGCATTTGCCTCATAGTTTCACAGATATCTTCTATTTCATCAGCTGTGAACACCTCGTCATCCTCTTCTACGCCGTGCTTAGGCTCGACAAAGGTCTCATACAGATGTGGCAATGGTTGCGGCAGAACCCATCCATCTTTCTTTCTTTCATCGGCCCATTTATCATCATCTGGGATAGGGTGGAAACCTATCCCAAAATACTTTTTTGTTGCGGGTAGCTTTACCGGTTCGGCTATTCCTTGCAAAGCTTTTCCCAACCCTTTTCCTGGTTTGAAACCATGTCTAATCATTTCCTTAGCCATCATGATTGAAGCATTGGATAAGAAAGGCTGGGGGCATGGGTGTCCTTCCTAGTACTGATCAGCTACCACGATTTCAAAGGCTTTATAAACAATATGCTCACTCCCCTCCCTCGCCTCTAGGCATGGGATAGATGGGTCACGATATATGGACTGCTCACCTTCCCCATGGACCACGATCTCCTGATCTTCATGCTCAAATTTCACCATCTGGTGGAGGGTTGAGGGCATAGCTCCCACGGCATGGATCCAAGGCCTTCCCAGAAGAAAGTTGTAATATGTGTCCATGTCTAACACTTGGAAGGTTACCTAGAAATCCACCGGGACTATGGTCAGTATCAGATCAATTTCTCCGATGGTATCTCTTTTAACACCATCGAAGGCTCTCACGCACACATTATTTGGATGAATCCTTCCTGTCCCTATTTCCATTACTTGAAAAGTGGAGAGTGGGCAGATGTCAACCCCCGAGCCTCCGTCCACCATGACCCGCTTAACGTAGTAACCCTCACATTTGACCGTCAGGTGCAAGGTTTTATTGTGGGCAGCTCCTTCTGGAGGCAAATCACTTTTACTGAAGGGGAGTTGGTTGACATCGAAGAATCTTTCTATCATCCTTTCAAGTTGTTCAACTAAAGTCTCGGCTGGCACATATGCTTCGTTCAGAGTTTTCATAAGGATCTTCTGATGTTCGGCAGATTTGGTCATCAATGACAGCAGTGGCACTTGCTCAGGACACTTCCTCAATTGGTCTATTGTTTCATAGTCTGGCATTTTCATTTTCTGACAGAATGTCTCTGCTTCTTCAGCGCTCACCGGCTTTTTAGATGGAAAACGCTTTTGGGTGGCGCTGTTTATCTCTTGTATATTTGAATATTTTCCAACAGGGACTGTTCCTGGCAGTTCTCCCGAGATTTCCTTGCCTTTATATGTGACCATTATTTGTTGGTAATTCCACGGCACTGCAGAGGGGTCAGTCATAGGCTTCTGTGGTGTGCGTCCAATAACCACTGGCTCACTCAGCCGAGGTGGTTTAATTGTCCCCCGCACCACGTAGGCCCCTTTCGACACATACACAGGTGTCCCCTTCTTCACTTCATACTTCCTCGGAGTGCTCACAACTAGTGGTTTCTCTTGATGACCTCACAGCACATAGAGAACCTCGTGTTTAGGAGGTATCGGCTCTGCTTTTGTCTCAGCTTTCTCCTCGAGCTCAACGTTGACAGCTTTATTCTTCTTCTCTTCTTTTTCCTGCTCCGAGGCTAACTTGGGTTTCCTTTCGGCATTGGCAATAGCAATTATGGATTTCAGAGTTGGGTCAAAGTCTCGGTCTTCGCAAATCATACCAATTACCGGCCCGTTGTTGTGAGCGGGCAAAGGATTATTGGTAACATTCGGGGCTTCTTCATCCCTTAACACTATTTTCCCTTGTTCGATCAAATCTTCCACAGCTTTTTTCAATGTCCAGCAGATGTCCGTACTGTGCCCTTCGGCCCCTGAATGATAGGCGCAATGAACACCTCATTGATAGGCTGGAGATTCTGGATTAGACCTGTTTTGGGGAATAGGCTGTAATAGGTTCATCTGGACGAGCTTCGGGAACAAGCTGGAATATGGTTCACCAATCGGGGTAAAAGTTGGTCGCCTAGGCGGTTCCTGAGGGCGGAAATTATTTTGTGGTGGTCGAGGGTTATATTGGTTTTGGTAAGGGGTCTGGTTTCTCTAGAATGGAGGTGGGTTTCGGTTAGCTTGTGGTTGCGGGCGGCCGAAAGGTTGAGCATTCATTACCGCATAAGGTGGAGGAGCATAAGTCATATTTGTGTGAGGGTAATAGTGTTGAGGGGCTCTTTCCGAGAGCACCGGTCTAGGAGCCCGGTACTTTCTTCCGTTCGATGCCGCCATCACTGTTTCCTCTTTCTTTTTGCCCTTATCCATTCCTCCAGACCCGCCTTGGGTGGCTTGGGAGGTTGCCCTTATGGCTGACTGGCTCAAGATTCTACCCGTTTTTAGCCCATTCTCTACCATTTCTCCAATTTTTATTGCCTCTGCAAAAGGCTTACCCCTAGCGGACATCATGTTTTGAAAATAATCTGCCTCCTGAGCCTGTAAGAAGATAGTGACCATCTCAACCTCATCCATTAGAGGCTTCACTCTTGACGCCTGTTCACGCCATTTGATTGCATATTCGCGAAAACTCTCTGAGGGCTTTTTCTTTAGGTTTGCCAAGGAGTTCCTGTCTGGCGCAATGTCTATATTGTACTGAAATTGTCGAACGAAATCTCTAGCAAGGTCATCCTAGATATGCCATCGAGATATGTCTTGATCCATGTACCACTCTGACACTATGCCCACCAAGCTTTCTCTAAAGTAAGCCATTAGTAACTCTTCTTTTCCACCAGCTCCACGCAATTGATTACAATACTTTTTGAGGTGAGCAATGGGATCGCCATGTCCATCATACTTTTCGAACTTTGGCGTCTTGAATCCCATAGGCATGTGCACGTGAGGGAACATGCACATATCATTATAAGATGCATTCTTCTGCCCACTTAAACCCTGCATATTTTTAGACTTTGCTCTAAACTCCTCATTCTTTTTGTCATTTCATCCTGCTCTGGGGCTTTAGGGGTTTTGTCCTGCCCCGGTGTGATCTCATATGGTGGTCGAGAGTAGGTATATTGAGGATAGTGAGGAGGGTCGGCCTGAAAGACTGGATTCTGGAATGTGAAGACCGAAGGGTCAAAAGCATGCTTTGGTAGCAATGGTTGGGTGGTTGAAGAGGATCGTGGAGCTGTAAAGATGTTGGGAGAAATTCCAGATGGGAACGCTTGGGGATTATCCTTAGAGGGTGTTCCGAAGAAGTTGGCAGTCATAGTAGGTTGCCCCAGAGGAATATTTGGGCAGCTGATAGGGACCGTGGTAGCACCTCCAGATCTAGGGAACAATTCTGGGAATCCGGGAATAGTGCTTGGGGGTTCCTTCCCGTTGTTCCAAGCATCCCACATTTCCATCAAGCGCAAACGTAGGATCCAATTTTCTTAAGCTGTATAGGATTCAGAGGCCGGGATCCCAGAGATTGGGCGATCTTCAGGTATGGGGACTGCAGGCAAGGTCATTTCAGATAACATCTCTGTTTTTCCTTTGGATCTGGTGAAGTATCGGTGCGAGGCCAGCTTACCACAAATCAACCACGGTTTCTAAAATACTCGGTTGGAATGACAGCAACAACGGTTAGTATGAAGCAAGTAACAGATAGGTTACTACACATTGGAGTGTGATGCACCTGTACAGCTAAGTGGATATCTACATATTTGCTTCGGTTGCATGAGTCATCCCGTCTTTTATTCTTATTCCTTTTCTCTTTTCTTTATTTTTTTGTTTTGTTTTTCTCTCATTTTCTTTTCCTGCTTCTCCATTTTCATTCTCTGCTTTTTCTTTTCTTTGGCCATGGTTTTTTCTCTCAATGCCTTATTTTTTCTTTTGCGTTTCTTTTCTCTCTTGTTTTTCCTTTTATTTGTCTTATTTCTATTTTTCCTAGGATTACAGTCGAATCTTATGTAGATTTCCTACGTATCATGGCCCCGCATGAATCAGACCAAGCGTAGTTCATGCAAATAAATGCAAAAGTAAGAAAACAATTTTTGGGGAATTTTCAATTTTTCATTGATAACAACTGCGGTTACAAAAGCTACTAGGCTATTTGTTTTTCTTTTCTTGAAAATAAAATTACAAAAATAGACTTAAAAGCAAAATATAGACTCGATTAACTAAGAATACATCAATGCTTCAAATCCTGGGGCCCGCGGAGCATCATTCGGCATTACCGTGGGCCTACGTGCGAGTCCCCTTTGCAACTGATCTAAATCATTCATGACTTGGCAAACAAATATCATCACTGAGGCAAAGGACGTGGTACGACCCATTCGCTCGCCGGCTTGACACTTCGTGACAATATAGTGGGCAATGTTTCTGATCCTTTCCCTGATTCGGCCCTTTTCTTGAAGGAGTCGGCTTATTTGTTGTGTATGAGCCTCTAGCACCTGCGGGTCCTGGAAGTGCAGATCTTGTAGCAATTTAATTTCCCTTTCCATTTCTGCAATTAACCTATAGCACTGGTTCATCTTGGCTTGGAATTCTTTATCCCGCTGGGCTGTCTTTTCTTCCATAGTATTTATTTTTCTCTTCATTTTGGCGATAGTCCCCTCGTAGTTTCTCCTCATTTGTTGCACAAATTGGGCTCTTTCTTCAGTCCTTTTGGCCCACTGCGCCCGGAGTCTTGCCATATTTCCCTCGGATTTTTCTAGTTCCTCTTGGTAGTCCAAAATTTGTTTCTTTAATCCTTTGATCATCCTTTCATCAGATAGACTTCTTTCTTGGTTCCGAGCATCTATTTTCATTTGTTTAATTTGGGCTTTGAGTGCTTCGTTCTCCTGAGCTAATTTCTTTTTATCACCCTCGTCGGCTGCAGCCTATATGCTTTTGTCGAATTAGAGGTCCCGGACCTGTTGCTCTAACCGTCCTATTCTAGCTCGGTACTCCTTTTCCTTTGCTTGCCAGTCCTATTGAACCTGGACTCCATCGGTAAATTGCTGCACGTGCGGTCTTTTAGCGGGTCTCTCTGGGATTTGAAATCTTTTTCCAAACCACGTCAGATACTTAGGATCTACCTCGCCTCTAGCTTGGTCTTGTATTATAGTTTTTGGCTCAAGGAACCGGCACTCATTCCATATCTTTCGGATTTTGCCTTCAGGAAATGCAGCCTTCGGGCCTAACTCAATGGCTTGCTCACTCGGGTCTTCATCATTGTGCACTGTCTAGAATCTTCCAAGTTGTCTCAAAACCCGGTAAGGAGCGTAAGGCTGTATGCTTCGAATACCCATCAAAAGAATATAGGGAACCTCTGCTGATGTGTATATAGCTTTAGTAGCAGGAAGCCAACCATAAGCCCATTCGACTTTATCTGCGGTCATGGATCTTAAGCATGACGACCAGGCCTCAGTACCTTCAGGGAACTCAATACCCGTCACCCGGGTCCCAAATTCTGCAATACAACTCAACCTGGTTAAACCGTATTTCATATAGCCGGTGCGGTGACAGAGGTGTTCTTGCATCCACAACTGTAAGAGCAAATTGCAACCTTGAAAGAATTTCCCGCCTTCGCGACATTTGGTCAGAGCTCGGTACATTTCTGCTACGATCAAAGGAAACACTGTGCTAGTAGGTTTTTTTATGGCAACATCTAGCATCCCTACCAGACCGAGGTCTATGTGCCCATCTTTTCTCGGACAAACCACCACTCCCAGAAAGGCCACCATAAAGGCTAATCCCCGTCGAGCTTCCCATTTGTCTTTGTTTCCGGCATGTGTCAAGACGGTGTTGGGCTCCTCGAAACCTTTTGGGTTACCATACCGATGATATAAGAAGTGAAATGTACAACACCTTTCTGCCAGATGCGGGTCTTGAATATCCCGGCTAATGCTCAACAGATCCAAAAACCTATGAAGGGTTACCGGTCGTGGGGCCAGTGGGTATCTACCTCGAAGGTTCCCATTGAGGCCCGCATATCCCGCAATCTCCTCTAAGGTAGGTATGAGTTCAAAATCTGAAAACTGGAATACGTTACGGGTCGGGTCCCAAAATGGTATTAGTGCCTCAATGATATCTTTCCTCGGTTTGATGTTCAGTAGATCAACTAGACTGCCCAGAATTTTAACCACGGTATCTCTGCTTCCCTTTCCTAGATCATGCCACCACATGTGAAGTTTCAAGGGGATATCACTCAGGACTAAGAAGGTCTCGATGTTATTTGAAGTCATCCTGCATATTTATTTAAAAGGGGAATTTTAATGACTTATTTTGAAAACTAGCTATTTTTGTAAAATTCTTTATTTAACAGGACAAGGATTTGGTTTTGCGAATACGGCCTTTCAGCACTTCTGGGAGGAAGATTTTAAGGTTGTGCCCGCAGACCATTTAAAGATGACTCAGGGTGGCTGTTCTTACAAAACAGCCTTCCGGCGCCTTTTTGGGGACATTCGGCTTATTTTAACAAGAATGGCATCACCCGACTTTATTTATGACAAAAACTTAAAATTTTGATATTTTTTGGCTATTTTTTGCAAAAAGGGTGGTTGGACCCGATAAGGGTTGCCTACGTATCCCACACCCGGTGAGAATCAAACCAGCGTAGTTCGGGCAAATTTGTAGACTAACTCTCTTTTTTTTTTGTATAAAATTTAGACCATTGAGTTTTAAGGCAAAAGAAAAATAATTTTGATTTTTTTTTTTTTGATGATTTGTTTTTGAAATTTCTAAAAATGTTTTAAAAGAAGAAAGAGAATTTTTTTTTTGACCTTGGGAATCTCAAAAGTAAAAAGAAAATATATTTTTTTGTTTGAATTTTCTTTTGTATTCTCTTTTTTTAAGGAAGAAAGAAAATATTTTTGGATTTTGGATGTAACCTCTTAATTTTCAAAAGAGAGACTTTTAAAGGAACATGTATTTTTCTTTTTTTTTGAGTTTAAAAACTACTTTTACCCTTTTTCTTTGAATTTTCTAGGGAAAGATTTTTAAAGAAAGAACTAAAGGAAAATCTTTTTGGATTTTTTGAAAATTGGGGTCGGAACCGATGAGGTTTGCCTACGTATCTCATATCCAGTGAGAATCAGACCCGCGTAGTTCGGTCAGATTTGCCAAAATCAAATGTATATTTTTTGAACA
Source organism: Nicotiana glauca (assembly GCA_026770625.1). Classification (NCBI taxonomy): domain Eukaryota; kingdom Viridiplantae; phylum Streptophyta; class Magnoliopsida; order Solanales; family Solanaceae; genus Nicotiana; species Nicotiana glauca. Next base: position 55,057 of record MU754046.1, read on the forward strand.
AATTTTTTTTATTTTTTCAAATATATATATATATATATATATATATATATATATATATATATATATATATATATATATATATATATATATATATATATATATATATAAAAAAATATAAAA
>MU754046.1:75845-87811 GCA_026770625.1 Nicotiana glauca
TCCATCGCCATGAGGAATCTGTCAAATTCGTGGAGATCAACATACATCCAGGGCTATCAACTCCGTTGCAGATATAAACGCGACAGGTGAAGGTAAATAGCAATCACAGAAAGCAGTTGAGGATATCACAACGCAAACCTCAACTGAACAGGGGCAGACAGATGTAGATTCAAGGCCTAACACCATTCAAGAACCCGGAAAAATGAAAATATCAAAACAACAATAGAGGAATTGGAACCTGTAGTATTATTTGCTCAATGGCCTAATAAAAAAGTCTATGCTGGAGCCAATCTTAGCCAAGGTATGAAAGGTAAGTTAATTGAATTTTTGAAATCTAACGTGGACTGTTTTGCTTGGTCCCATTCTGACATGATAGGGATACCACCGGAAGTGATGACTCATGAACTAAATGAAGATCCATCATACCCCCCGTCAAGCAAAAGAAAAGAAAGCAAGGAACTTTCAAGAATCAGGTGATTCAAGAAGAAGTCCACAAATTGCTAAAAATTGGTTCTATTCATAAGGTAAAGTATCCTAACTGGTTAGCTAACACTGTTGTAGTTCCAAAGAAGAACGGTAAGTGGCGGGTTTGCATAGATTACACAGATCTTAATAAAGCTTGCCCTAAAGATTCTTTTCCACTGCCACACATAGATCAATTGATTGATGCAACTGCAGGTCATGAACTATTAAGCTTTTTAGATGCATATTCAGGGTATAATCAGATTAAAATGGATCCGGAAGATGAAGAAAAAACTTCATTCATAACAGACAGTGGGACTTACTGTTACAAAGTAATGCCCTTTGGTCTAAAGAATGCAGGGACAATGTATCAGAGGTTAGTTACCAAAATGTTTCAAGAGCATTTAGGTAAGACTATGGAGTTATACATAGATGATATGCTTGTTAAAACTCAGTATTCAAAAGATCACATATCACATTTTTCTGACACATTTTCAATTTTGTGCAAATTTAGTATGAAATTAAATCCCAAAAAATGTGCATTTGGAGTTGCATCAGGTAAGTTTTTGGGTTTTCTTGTTTCTAACCATGGTATTGAAGTGAATCCTGCACAGATTAAGGCCATTGAAGAAATTCATGATATACTTTCAAATAAGAAAGAAGTTCAAAGATTAATAGGGAGAATTGCAGCCTTGGGAAGATTCATTTCTAAATCATCAAAGAAGTGTTTTAAATTCTTCTCAACCCTTAAGAAGCAGGATAATTTTGAATGGAATGAGGAATGTCAACAGGCACTCAGGAATTTGAAAACATACTTATCAAATCCACCTTTGCTAGCAAAACCAAAGGCTGGGGAAAGACTACTCATTTACCTTGCTGTTTCAGAAGAAACGGTAAGCGTTGTTTTGGTTCGAGAAGAACAAGGTAAATAATCCCCTATCTATTATGTTAGTAAATCTTTGTTATATGCGGAGACGTGGTATCCTCAGTTAGAAAAATTTGCACTTGCATTAATCATGGCATCTAGGAAGTTAAGACCTTACTTTCAGTGTCATCCTATTGCTATAGAAATTGCCTACCCTTTACGTAATATATTATATAAGCATGAGTTATCAGGTAGGTTGGCCAAGTGGGCTATAATTAAGTGAATATAAAATCACATACCAACCTAGAACTGTTGTAAAATCACAAGTATTAGCCGATTTCGTGGCTGATTTTAGCCAGGGGATGCAATTAGAAGCAGAAAAAGAACTGCAAGTTTTTAATGGTGCTAACCCAGGAATTTGGACTTTATTCACCGATGGCTCATCTAATATAAAAGGTGCAGGTTTAAGGGTTGTCTCGGTACCACCTATAGGTGAAACCATTAGACAAGCTATTAAATGTCATTCCATAACTAACAATGAAGTGGAGTATGAGGCTGTGATTGCAGGTCTAGAATTGGCACGAGAACTTAGTATAAATCAAATTATAATCAAGAGTGATTCACAACTCGTGGTCAATCAAATGCTGGGGACTTATACAACTAGGGAAGCAAGGATGCAACAATACTTAGAAAAAGTACGGGAATTGATAAAGCAATTTCAAACCTGGAAAGTTATACAAATACCAAGGGATGAAAATGTTGAAGCAGACGCCCTAGCTAACCTTGCATCTGCAGCTGATGTGGCAAGTGATTCAAATGCCTCAGTTATACAATTATTTCACTCAGTTCTCGAACCTGATAAAAATGAGGTAAATTTTAATAATTTAACTTGGAATTGGAGGAACGAGATTGTTGCTTTTTTGCAGTATGGTACCGTCCTTGATGATAAGAAAAAAGCTCATGCGCTTCAAAAAAGGCTGCTCGGTACTACTTAAAGTAAGGTACTTTATATCGTAAAATATTCGGTGGTCCCTTAGCAAGATGCCTCGGACCTTTGCAAACAGAGTATGTAATGAGAGAAATACACGAGGGACATTGCGGGAATCACACAGGAGGAAGGTCACTGGTAAGAACCTTAATTAGGGCAGGTTACTACTGGCCTAAAATGGAAGAAGAAGCAAAAAATTTTGGTGGCTAAATGTGATAAATGCCAGAGGTACGGTAACAATATGCATAGACCTGCAGAGTTATTACATCCGGTCATTGCACCATGGCCATTTATGAAATGGGGAATGGATATCGTAGGACCATTACCACAAGCAAAAGGACAGGTAAAGTTTCTGCTCGTATTTACTGATTATTTTACTAAATGGGTGGAGGCAGGGGCATTTAAACAGGTGCGAGAAAAGAAAGTCAAAGATTTTATTTGGCGGAATATCATATGCCGATTCGGTGAACCCGAGGAAATCGTATGTGATAATAGCCCTCAATTTATTGGAGCTCAAATTACGGAGTTCTTTCAGAGTTGGCAAATTAAAAGGATTACGTATACATCTTATCATCCGGTGGGTAATGGGCAAGCAGAATCAACAAACAAGCTTATTATCAACAATTTAAAGAAGCTATTAGAGGAATTAAAAGGTAACTGGCCTGAAGTGTTACCTAGAGTTTTATGGGTATATCGCACAACTACAAAAACGAGCACAAGAGAAACACCGTTTTCATTGGTTTATGGAGCTAAGGCTTTAATTCCAGTTGAGATAGGAGAACCAAGCACACGGTTCACACAAGAGACACAAGAGTCTAATGACGAGGATATGCGGGTCAATCTAGATTTACTTGAAGGAAGGAGAGAAGCTGCATTAATAATAATGGCAGCACAAAAACAAGTTATAGAATTCAAAGTTGGGGACTTCGTGCTTAAAAAGGTTTTTCAATCTACAAAGGTAGACAACGCGGGTAAATTAAGTCCAACTTGGGAAGGACCCTATAAAGTTCGTGATATTGCAGGAAAGGGAGCATATGAATTGAACACAGTGGATGGAAAAATACTACCTTTACATTGGAATATTGTTCATTTGAAGAGATATTACTTCTAAGGAATACCCACGGTTAGGTATAACCATTTTGAATTTAATTTTTTTAATTGTTAAAATTTTACTAACGATTTTAGATAACAGGAAAAAAGGTAGCCCGTACTAAATGATGAGTCACGACCTGTAAGGCACACGGAATAACCTAAAATTCCTGTCCTAGGGTTACAATTATTCTGATAGAAATTCAAACGGGTTGAGCAATCTTCATCTATAATCGCACCTCCGAGTCCCGTATATTTTTTCTTTTCAGGAAAAAGGACCAAATAAGAGAAACAATCAAGTGTTCCAGGATTCATACTTCAACACTCAAACACTTGGGGGACTACATAATATATACAAGTATGTATAAAGAAGGCAAAGAGGATTGAAGAAAAATCAAGCCTGAAAAAGTCAAGTGCAGAGAAAAAGTCACACGAAGTCATGAGCCAAGGCTAAAGAAAACCTTACTGTAGTTAGGGTAAAAGCTATGTACTAAAGCAGGTTATAAAGAAAAACCTTGCTTTTATTGTCCTGAAACAGGTTATAAAGAAAAACCTCGTGTTTATTATTTTTTCCTAAAAATCTATTACAAGAAAATACAGTTACGAGAAGGTTATAGATGTAATTCAAATACATGTAAAGCATTATTCGAAACTGGACAAAGTTCAAAAAAAAAAAACTTTTCAATGTTATTTCAAAAAAAACATGTGTGTTCCTATTTCTATTATCGTATGATAACACCATTATGAAGTTTAGACATCTTATTCATTAAGTGTCGAAATATAAAAGGGACCTCTTTTATAAAACTCATGTTTAAATTATTTAGTCATGAGATTAACAGAAGCATTTTTCGAAGAACAAAAATGCAAACTATTCTATAAGTCCTTAAGAATAAAGGCAAGAATAAAACAAACAGAAGTTTAAGATAATAACATAAAAACTTCTTAAATACTTAAGACTAAGTACGAACTTAGTCATAAAACTATGAAATTGTTTATACAGATTGCCCCATAAAAGACTTGGGGATTTACGTTTCCAAAACAAACCCTCAAATGAAGCTAAGGGTTTGATTACAATTTTCCAAAATAAACCCTCAAATGAAACCAAGAGTTTTTAACATAACTTTCCAAAGTGGTACCTACAAAAAAGAAGGAATTCAAGACAATGTAAATTTTTCACTAAAAAAAATGAGGGAACTGAAGAAGGTGCATCAACGGCAACAGGCTCAACTTGGACAGGAGCATCAACGGTTGCGGGTAGATCTTGATTCGCATCAACAGACTCAACTTGGGCAAGAGCATCAATAGTTGCGAATGGAACTTCACTCTTAGCAACATTCTCGATAGGGCTTGAAAGGATTGGTATACCCGTATCAACTTCAACAGTCACGGGAGCTTCGGTCATAGGAGAAGAAAAATCTTGAGTTTGTTGAGCCTTCTCAATGGTGTCATTGATCTTAGCCAATTCTAACTTTAAGTTGAAATTTTCTTGGCCAACTTCAATCAGGGTATCACGGTGTGAGTTCAAGAACGCCCAACTTGCCTCAACAACAGATTTCTCTTCAAGGATCTCATAATCCCTTTCCCAATCAGCAATTTCATTCTTTAGCTCCTCATTTTCAGCCAGAGCAGAGTTGTAAGAAGCTTGAAGAGAGGCATGGGAGCTTTCTAAGGCACGTACCTTATCTGAAGAGATTCGAAGGTCTTCTTGTGCTTGAGTTAAGCTTTGTACGAGCTCCCAAGCATAAACTTCTTTTTGATTCAAAAGAACCTTCAACTCTCTATTCTCTTCACTAGCCTTGGATAATTGTTTTGAGAAGGAAGACTCGAGACGCTCCTTATCTTTTTTTTTCTTGGCTTGAGGAATCTCTTACAACCGCTAACTCTGAAGTTAAAGCCCGTACCTGCTGCTCTAAGGTACTCCTGCTCTCTTGCAAATCTTCTATATCAATTTGTGCACCCTCAAATTGTTCCTCCCAATTAATTGCCTCCAACTGAGAGTCACGTGCTAATTTCTCTGAATCACATGCTGCCTTCTCCAAGTGGGGGATTTTGTTCATCATTTCTGTGCCGATAAGATTGGCCTAAAAAAAGAGAATAAGAATCCCAAAGATTAATTTTTTTTACAAAGTAAAGAAAGAAGAGAAGGAAAATACCTTCAAGGTAGCGTGCACAATATCGTTCATCAGGGTCAGGGAACTATGACTCTCTAGCTTTGCTTTCTCGATTGGGCCAATTAAAGGCTCGAGCCAAAAGTCTGCTTGACCTGACTTCCTCAAAAGGTTGTTATCAGCAGGAACTTCAATAGTTACGCTCCTCATAGCAGCACTTCTACTCGAAGATCCCACCTCCGTATGGTGAACTATAGGTGGGGGGAATTGACAAAGGAGGAGTGGTGGAAGGAACGGAAACAGTTGGGGCAGGTAAGGAAGGAATCACAGGCACGGGAGTTGAAAAGGAAGATAAGGGAAGTTCATCTAAAACGGGCCCTAAATTTCCACTACCAAAACCACTGATAAAAAGTTGATCAATAGACTCACAAGTATCATGAGGAGTGACATCATCATCAGGAATAATATTGGGGTATCAACGGGCTCGGTAAGAGAAATATGAGGTGAAACTTCAGTTTCATCATCAAAGATGATACGTCTTCTAGCTCGTGGTCTCGTCACCAGGGAGCCTCCTTCGTCCTCTTATTCGGAGTCTTCTTCTTCAGTAGCTTTTCTTTTTGCAAAAGAACCCAAAACTATTTCTCGGGCTCATTCTAAAGAGGTACGGGTTCCTGAAGAGACACGAGAAGCCGCAACTGCTTCAGCAATAACTCCTCGAATAGGAAATCCTGATAAAAAGAAGGATGAAAGTTAGAATAATAAAGGAAAATATTTATATACGTGAAAGATAAAATAGAAACTCTTACCATGAGTCTTTACTTTCCAACCGTAATGGTTGGAAAGGTTTTTCCAGGACCTACGCTCCATTGGAGCGGTCTTCAGCAATTTATCTACCCAACCACGGAAGTTGGGCACATCCTCCACAACTCCCATGGTTGCTAAAAAAAAGCAACGTTAGAGAAATTGATAAACTTGAAGGAAAAAGGCACGAGAAGGATAAAAAACTTACGTGCAAAATTCCACTTCTCATGGAAGGGAACGTTATCTTCACCCACTAAGCTAGCAGTAGGGGCAGCAAAAAACCAAGCATACCAGCCACGGTCCTTGTCATCTTCAGGGCTCACTAAACCCCTCTTGCTCCTGGCCACTAAGGTAAAAACACCATTGCGGAAAAGCCTAGGGTAGTAGAGGTGAAGTAGGTGAGGGAAAGTAAAGCAAACATATGCCATGTTGGTAAGGTGCCTCAAACAGGCAATATCCCTCCATACAATTGGGCCAATTTGACCCAAACAGACACTGAAAAAACAGCAAAAATCTAGAATGACTGGGTCAATGGCTGGTTTGAACCCTAGAGTGAAAGGGTATGTATAAACAAAAGAGAATCCAGTCATGTAAGAAGTAATTATATGATTTGGATTAGGAATAATAATGGGAAAATCATTACTCCAGTTACAGTCTTTGCGAATTATAGGAGTTAAAACTTTTGTAATCTGAGTGGGAGAAGCATCAGTACGATCTAAAGTGGAAACCTGATTCCTAAGGGACTCTCTGTCATGATAAAAAGATAATTCTGTAGGAACTATCTCGTCTACTAAAGGCTCACGTAATGGTTCAGAAGGTTCTTTACCCCTAGAGGAAGATTTTTGAGAAAGGGAACCTCTAGTTCTAGAAGAAGGACAAGAACTAGGAGATAAAATAGAAGAGCCTCGAGCAGTTCCCGAACTACTGTGTCTACCTCCCCTCCTACCCCTACTGGGAGAACTAGGGAAGATATCAACAATAGAAGTCCTTCTAGGGTGAGGGTTCGATGAAGACATGATAAAAAGGGATGATACGAGGAAGAAACAAACAGAGATTTGAGGAATAAAGTGTTCAGTAAAGCTTTATGAGGTAAAGACAAAGAAGGAAGCTATATTTATACTGATGAGCAACAATTAAAAGGAAAAAGTACAGTGATGAAAGGACCATAATAATGATAACTGACACTTCATGAACAGAAAAGCCAAAAAGAAAGCCTAAAAAGTACTGCAAAACTGTAGAAACAATAGGAGGGTGACACGTGTAAAACGCATTAAATGGAAGTGACAATTGAAGCGTCAATTTTGTCAGAACATTAATGGTGACAAAAATTCTCTTTTAATGAAATCCTTTTCCCAAATATTCAACTGATGAATAAATAGAAAGTGGGGGGGACTATCTGTATTGGGAAAAATTATATTTATATATAAAGGTGACGTGTCAAGACACGTGGATTGGTCAAATGGTCAAAGAATTACATTTAGCCAAGAGTCATGAGTTGCAACAGATATGAGCAAAGGAAGAGAAAGAGGCACGGGCAATCAGACAAATAACTCGGTGCCCGTACCTATTTAAGTCAATTATATTCGAGAATCAGAAGGAATGAATCTGACAATAGAAAATAGTACAGATACGACATTTAATGGGCATTAAATGCTGAATACGTTAGAGAATTTGTATTGAATTAAATGATTGAGTAACGTAGCATTCAATGTCTTTAATTACTCATAATAGCCTCATTATGATTTGAGCAAAATGCATATTTCCAAAGATATCTATAAAAAAGAGATATATGATCAGTGGTAGGGACATAAAACATGGTTGGAATATATAAAACACGGTTGGAATATACATTGATTTATTTGTTTCTCTTGATTACCATCTTGCCATCCAGAATTACTTTTTTTTATTCATTTTCTTGATTATAAGTAACCCGAGTTCTTCTAAATTTTAGCTTTGACTAAAATTATATTTTTTGGTTAAACACTTATACATTTAATTTTTTGGCGAAATTGTTCAGTTGACCATCCTTGGGCCAACATAGCTCCATCCATGTGTATGTATATATCACACACCCTTAATATTCTGATTATTCTATAAAGTGATCGATCACTTGATAGTGAATGTCGTTATATGAAACCGATTTAATCAATTAAACCTGAATATCAGTTGAAAGTTAAAAACAAGAAAATTATAGTACTCCTTTTATCATGTCAAAATAGTTAATTTCCAGAAACTTGCCTTATATTTATTAAATTCTCGGTCAAATCATCACGTTGATATATACTCCGATACTCAGCTCCACAAATTGAAGTAATATAATATACGAAAAAGGGTTCAAAATGCCCCTAAACTATTGGAAAGGTTATGCCATATAGAAATTATATTACCATCAATGTTTAAGGTTTGATATAATTACATTTAGTATACCTAATTACCGATTATATACCATTAGTGATTTTTAAGGGTATTAATTACACTCCTAATTTAATGGTACCGTATATCTGTGACGACCCGATCGGTCGTTTTTAGAAATTAAGCCCCGTTTGGCGGCATAAGGTCTGGAACAGCTTCAGAATATGAGTATCAACTTGCGTGCGTGGTGGAATTCGGCTTTCAGATGGTTTAGAGTCAAATTTAGAGAAAAAACCTTGTTTTGGAAGTTAGAACGGTGAAAAGTTGACCGGAATTGGAATTTTGGGTAAACGGCCCTGGAATGGGCCGTGGATGATCTCAACAGCTTCATATGGTGATTTTGGACTTAGGTGCGCGCCCGGATTCAGATTTGGAGGTCCGTAGAGTAAGTTGAGGCATTTTCAGCGAAAGTTGGAGTTGGAAAATGAAGAAGTTTGACCCACAGTTGACTTTTGGGACATCGGGGTCGGAATGCAATTCTGATAGTTGGAACGGCTCCGTTATGTTATTTTGGACTTGTCTGTAAAATTTGGCGTCATTCCGAGTTGAATTGATAGGTTTCGGCTTGAGATTCGTTATTTGAAGACTTGGAAGTTCATAAGCTTGATTTTTGGTTTGATTCGTCGTTTCGATGTTGTGATATGTGATTTGGGACTTCGAGCGAGTCCGTGTTAGGTTATATGACTGGTGTGTGTGATTGATTGAGGTCCCGAGGGCCTCGGGTGTATTTCGGATGCTCAACGGGTAAATTTTGAAGTTAGAAGAAAATTTCAGCAGGCCTTCTGGTATTTTTGCTTCTGTGGCTTGGGAACCGCAGAAGCAAAGCCGCAGAATCGGCTTGGTCACCGCAGGAGCAAAAAGTGAACGTTGGCTTGGGAACCGCAGAAGCGGTGTAAGTTCCGCAAAAGCGAACTCGCTTCTGCGATGGGTGGACCGCAGAAGCGGTTGGCCGGCTAATTAAGAGAAACCGCAGAAGCAGTTGGTTTTCCGCAAAAGCGGGACCGCATAAGTGGTCCCTGGACCGCAAAAGCGGAAATCACTGGTATGAAATAGAATAATCCGAGGGTTTGGTTCAAAAGTTGGAAAATCAATTGGGAGCTCGGGAGAAGGCGATTTTGGGTGGATTTTGAAGAGAAGATTAGTGGGTAATGTTTCTTTAACCTCATTTAGTTGTTTTCTATCAATATCTAGTTAAATCCACCATTAGAATTCGAATTCAAGGTCAAAATTGTGGAAAATTGGATGAAACTTCTTAGACTTAGTTATTGTGATTTGAGTGGGCATTTGACCTCCGATTTGAGAGATTTTTATATGATTGGACTCGTGAGAGTACGAGGGTTATGAAAATGTAAAAATTATTCGATTTTGAGACGTTGGCTGGAGGGGCGTTTTGGTTATTTTACCTATTTTTGCGTCCTAGCTTTAATTTTTATAGTGGAATCAGTTGTTTACAATATTATTTACAATGTGTAATTGAATTGAATAGATTTGAGCCATTGGGAGTCAGATACTCGTGGCAAGAACGTGGTTGCTAGTTGATTTTAGCCGGTTTGAGGTAAGTATCTTGCCTAACCTTGTGTAGGGGACTTCCCCTTAGAATTTGAGTCTTCCATGTTGATTGTATTCCTTGCACGCGAGGTGACGAGTGCGTGTTCGAATTTATTTGTGGTAAATTGATCATTTAGGCTCTTAGATCCTTGTAATTACTGAATATGAAGTTGTACTTGAGCCGATTGATGAAAATCCGGCTTTACTTAATTTGTTAACATTTAACTTTCTTCTTATTTACTTATATTACTTGAAGCCTATTACTTGTGCTAGACTAGGAAAGCATTACTACCTGACATAATTGCCTAATTGCTAAGTTGTTTAATCGTACTATGTGAAGCATGCTAGGCTAGTTCTATTTGCTACTCCGTTTTTCATACTTATCCCTTGGTTTGTTTCTGGTTGTGATTGCGCTTTTATTTTGGGACTACGGGACGGTATCCCAGGATATCCCCCTGCACTTTTATTTTGGGACTACAGGACGGTATCCCGGGAGATCCCCTGTACATAAATGATTGAACTACGGGACGGTATCCCGGGAGGTCCTTTGATACTGGTACGAGAGCTGGACTACGGGACGGTATCCCGGAAGATTCATTGGGCAGTTGAGGAGAGGGCTACAGGACGATATCCTGGGAGACCCTCATTGGTAATTGAGATTGAGTTGTGCTTACCCTGTGTTTCTGCTTTATCCTGGTAGTTATTATTGTTTCGTTGATTTGCCTTATTACACTGCTGTGTTTATTATTCTTGTCAGATTTCCACCATGTTAATTGTTGCTACTGTGATGTACGAGGTTTCTGACGTGCGGTTGTGGTTGAAAGGTTGCACGAGGTCTTTGTCGTGCTATTGTTGTGTTGATGTTTTGCACATGCGGCGTAATAAGGCGGGATATGTTATACACTTATATGTGGGTTGCGCATATGGCGGAATAAGGTGGGAACATTGTTATGAACGTGTGGCAAAATAAGGCGCTGCCTATTATATTATTTATTGCACACGTGGCTAAATAAGGTGGGCTATGTCAGGGATTGATTGTATAGAGTTGTGACGGCCTGTTGAGGCATTTCCTATTTTTTCTATTGTGATTGTGGGTTGTTTACCTATATGAATGTTACCGCTTGGGGGTTGTGAGGGAACATCGTACGTGCGTTCCGTCCTCCTTTTCATGTTTGCTGGTTGGTAGAATTTTGTTAGAAACATTTGCACAAGCATACACGTAGCTGAGCACTCCTAGTAGAGGTGAATTCCTCCTGATTCTCTAAAGGTGGAGGTATGCCCTCGCTTATCCATTATATTTGGGAGAGTGGCCCTAGTTAGACAGTTAGTTGTAGGTATGACCATGAGATTGATGGGGCACATGATGCCAATTGTTACATTTCAGATGCTGAGTCTTCGTGAGTTGGGGTTAGTCCGAGACTTGGTGAAAATTGTGGAAAGAGTAGGATAAGACCTTCTGTGAGCATCATTGTATGATATGAATTATTGACTTGTTTCTTTTCTTTGTTGTGTTGTGACCTTAGGATTAGGGTTGTGATTTTGCCGTCGTTTTGTATCATCATCTATTATATTCTTGTTGTTAATTGTTGTATTTATCCCTTATTGTGAATTATAGCATTTTTTTGTCGTTCATGCATTCTTTACATATTCATATGTCGTTACCATTATTCCTATGATTATACTGTTTATCGAC
>MU754049.1:4791-39262 GCA_026770625.1 Nicotiana glauca
AAGGATCGGAGAAGCGGGTCCTGCGGATGTTGGCAGCTACCTCAAGTCTCCGTCTGTCTGAAAGTCAGCAGCAACAGCAACTTTATTCCTCAGAAGCACCTAAATCCGCACAGAAGGTGCAGGGAGTATGGGGTGAGTCTACCAACTCAGCGAGTAATAAATATGTATGAAAACCCGAAAGCAAGGAACCACAATAAAGCACAATGTAAAGCTAGCTACACAGTTCTATACCGTAAAATTTCCAGATATAACCAAATAAGTCAACAGAGAATATATGTACGCGATGCAATGCAATGCATGAACATTGCGACGTGCAGCCCGAGCCATCCATATGTGTACTCGCACTCACTGTGGGGGTTCAGACTCCGGAGGGGCTCCTACAGCCCAAGCGCTATATCAATATCATACAGTGTCAATAGTTACCACTGTTTCCTGAATCATATGCAGTCGAAAATAGTTAAAATAGTATCCATCAGCCCAAAATCCTCATTTAAAAGCCATTTAGTTTTCAAAACATATAAATGTGGCTGAGTTTGCAAAACATTGTTTAAAACCTTTGGACTGTAGTCAAATAATATGCATGTCAAGATGATTCAACCATATCAATCCCTGAAGGATTATACAAGTCGGCCCAAGGCCCCAAACACGGCTTCAAGCCCTGATATCACAATAAAGAATGCGAAACAATTTCTACATAGCACAATTAATCCCTCGGATTCGACCGAGTCACAATTTACAACACATACGACCCCGCACTATCCATGGAGTGCGTGTCTAGTCTCATAATAGCATCACAATGTGATATACCGGGGTTTCGAACCCTCGGGTAATCATCTACACTCATTACTCACCTCAAGGCGGCCAAAAGTCTACTTCGCGACGCCTTTGCCCTTCAGAGTTGCTTCCTCACGTGACGAATCTGCCCAAAATCACACAAAAATTGATGAAGTTCGATTTCTAAAAGACGGTGTTTTAGTCCTACATATCTGGGATTTGCCCCTTAATGGCACTAAAATGATCCACTACTCTTAGGTAAGCTTCAATCCACAATACACATTCAATAGGGCCAGTGTTAGTAATAAATTCTATAACTTATGCCATTTAGGCATATTATCAAATACCTTGTAGGCATAGATATTTACACCTCCTTACTATAGTATTGGTTTATACAACTAGCACTATTAACCAACAAATTCATTCCACCATCATTTCCTAACCAATTTATAACTTCCAACAACATATGTACGACCATTCATTCATACCCAACCATCAACCTTCTTAATTAAACCCTTTCACAATCTCTACAACCAACACAACCTAGGTTAGGCACTTATGGTTTTCCATCATCATCACATGAGTTCAAATGTATATATATCATACATAAATAATCACCATAGAGTAGTTAGAGATGATAGATATACCTCTTGTAGTAAGAATCTTGAGAATCCAATTTGTAGTGTTCTTGGATCAATTTCGGGATTTGAGTGAAATCTAAGGATTTCCAAGATCAATCCATGTTAATAAAAGTGTTTAGGAGTAGTAATCAACTCAAAATACTCCAAAAATCTTACCTTAGGAGTGCAATAGGGTGCCTTGGTCGAATTGGGGGTGTTGGGAGAACCCTAGGCTTGAGAAATGACTCCATTTCTCTTATTTCCGGTCCTTAAGACACTTAAAATCCTCCAGACGCACGAAACACACAGTCTTCGCGCATTTTGCTGAGTATACTGCCTCAGACGCAAGAAACGCGCGACTTCGCGCAGGCTTCGCGCGTTTCTTCTTGCGCTCTGACACCTGATCAGTGAAATGATCATAACGTCCTGTATACTTTTCCAAATGACAAACGGTTTGTTGCGTTGGAAACTAGACTCAAAGTTCTTTAATTTGATAGGTAGTAGCTCACACAACTCCTTACATAAAGGGAGATATGATCGTCCAAAGTGAGGTCTTTTGCACACTCATTTATAATTTCGTCTATTATGAAATTTTCCAACTTCAAAAGTTTCCGTTAGCCATCCGAAATCATCCCGAGGTCCCCGGGACCTCAATCAAAAGCACAAACATATCTTAAAACATTATTGAAACTTGTTTCATTCATCAAAATACCTCTAACAACATCAAAATCATTAAGTTACATCGAATTCGCGCCTAAGTTCTTCAAAAACTTCCAAAATACATATTTGATCAAAAACCCAACCAAACGACGTCTGAATGACCTGAAATTTTGCGGACAAGTCCAAAATCATCTAACGAAGCTATAGCAACTCTCGGAATTCCATTCCGACCCTCGGATCAAAATCTCACCTATCAACCGGAAATCGCCAAAATACTAACTTCGCCAAAATATGCTAACTTCTTCACCGGACCTCCAAAATTACTTCCGATTGTGCTCCTAAGCCTTAAATCATCACCCGGAGCTAACCGAATTATCGGAATTCAATTCCAAGCCCTCTAACTCACAAATTAATATCCGGTTGACTTTTCCAATCTATTCCTTCATTAAATAGACTAATTGTCCCATTTCCTACCAAACTCGATCCGAATTGACTCAAATTCACCAAGTACATATATTAAAACATGAATGAGCATATAACGGGGAAAACGGGGCGGTAACTTACGTGACGATGGGTCGGGTCGTCACAATAACTGAGTACGAGTATAATTTTAAAACAATAAGGAAATAATATTAAAACTCTCCTAAGGGTCCAAATAGTTGGCACGAGACCCAAATATGACATTCAGCCTAAAACATGATGATAGCAAACAGTTTTCAATCAAATACGCAGTAAAGCAGATATTTGGGATGGACTAAGTCACAATCCCCAACGGTGCACGACCCCACGCTCGTCATCTAGTGTGTGCATCACGTTGATATAGCACAATGATGTGTAATCCGGGGTTTTATATCCTCAGGACAATATTTACAATCATTACAAACTTCAATCCGGTCCAAACTCTAGCCCGCGATGCCTTTTCCCCTCGAATCGGCTTCAACTCGCATCGATATCCAAAATCAAAATCACGACTTCAAAATATACTAAGGGAACGAAGCTCATGTGAAAATAATCAATTTACAACATAAATCCCAAAATTAACCAAAATCCGACCCCCAGGCCCACATCTCGAAATTCGATAAAAGTTACGTCAATAGATTTCTTATCTCCCCACGGGTTCATACATATTAAAAGTCCCAAAATCTGACCACAAATGGCCCCTCAAATCCCCAAGTTAAGGTCTCCAATAGCGATCCCTAATTCCCAATTTTTAACCTTTAATTTCCATTAGTCTTAGGCTAAATCAATGAAATAATGCCATAAATGATCGATTATTAGGTTCAAAAATTTTACCTCCGAATGTTATCCCTTGAATGTCTCTTCAAAATCTCTCAAAACGCTCCAAAACCGACTTGAAATGGTGAAGAACAACTCAAAAATCGCGAAGGAATTCTTTTATACTTTCTGGCCCAGGCTTTTCGCACCTGCGGTCCAATATACTCTCCTGCGCAACCGCTTCTGCGGTCCTCACTTAAGCCTTCAATTTTTCCGCATTTGCGATGCACAATCCGTACCGGCGTCATCACAGTTGCGGATCCTTAACCGCTTATGCGGTTCCTGCCTTCCTTGGCTCCTTCCGCTTCTGTCACTGTTGATCCGCATCTACGGTGGTCGCACCTGCGGCCTCCCAACTGCAGATGCGGTTATGACATCAGTCCTACAACTTCAGCTACCATTTCCAAATTCCTATCTTTCCGACAATCATCCGAAATCACCCCGAGGCCCCGGGGACCTCAACCAAAAGCATAAACAAGTCATATACCACCATCCAAACTTATACCAATCTTCAAAACACCTCAAACAACATCGAATCAACCAAAACAGATCGAATTCAAGCCTAAGGTTCCAAAATTTTCCGAATTACGCTTTTGATCAAAAAGTTTACCAAACCACGTCCGAATGACCTGAAATTTTACACACATATCCCTAATAACATGGCGGACCTACTGCAACTCTCAGAATTTCATTCCGACCCCTATATCAAAATCTCACCTATCAACTGGGAAACGCCAAAATTCCGATTTCGCCAATTCAAGCCTAAATCTACCCCGGACCTCTAAAACACGTTCCGATCACACTCCTAAGTCTCAAATCACCTCCTGAAGCTATCCGAACAATCGGAACTCACATTCGAGCCTTCTAACATATAAATCAACATCCGGTTAACTTTTCCAACTTAAGCTTTCCTCGAAAGAGACTAAGTGTCTCAAATCTTATCAAAACCTCTCCGAACCCAAGCCAACCAACCCAATAACACATAATACAACTGAACAAGGTAATAAGAAGCAGGAATGGAAAAACCGAAGCGGTAACTCATGAAACGACCGGTCGGGTCGTTACATACTTTCTCAAACTGAGTTGTAATTAGTGTTTGATCTTTATTTGAACAGTTGTATCATTTAACACGCTCTTACCCTATTGCTCGTATAACTATTTGAAAACAAATGTGTTCCAGAATGGTAGTGGATTGACTCTCCAATCTTCCTTTCTTTATTCTTGTAACAAAAGTATCAATTGTGTACATACTTTGCATCTAGTTTTCACTTCAATACGAGATTATTTTTATTATGCAATACCCATCAAATGGTCGTTGCTGCAACTTTTAGAAAATAGTGATTTCATTTGACAATATATCGATGTATACATGCACGGCGCATATATGTACGAATTTGATAGTCTTTAAAATTAAACACACATACCATTGTGATTTTTACTTATCACATTAAGTTGTTGGGGCGGGGGTGTTGGGGGGAGACACAAATCGATCAATTTTGCCTTCAAGCCCATTTTCTCATATACATAAGACTAAATTCAATATTAAAGAGAAAAAGATAACTCTTCATAATCCATATGGGACTTTTATCTTTCACATAAGACAAAGAATCAGTAAGAGACACAATAATATTTAACTTTGCATTACCGATTATTGATAATAATATCAAAATATTATTCGATCGATTGTGCAGTTTGATCCCTCAAGCTAACAGGTGAAAAAAGTTAACAAATTTTTATTTGTTAGAGTTAAACAACAACAATAACAACAAACTCAGTGTAATTTAATAAGTGGGCTCCCGGGAGAATAGTATATATATGCAGGCCTAAACCCTATTTCTAGTAAGCCCTCGACTTAAGAAAAATTAAAGGAAAGGCAACAACAAGCACAATAAACTTGATAAATACTTCCCAGTAATGAAATTGGCAATTTGAGCTATGATAACATACTTTGCACATGCCTGAGCATGAAATTTATTATTCATTCATCACATACATGTATACTTATTTAATTGCTCCTGTGTGATATGTTTGGACTGGAGGACTGTGACCACGCCAGGCAGATTGTGTTGGTGTGCTTGTGACCATACTGGGCGGATTATGTTATTGGCACAATCAGGAAACCGAAGAGAAAATACAAAATTAACACTAGATAATACAATCAAAAAACAGAAATGAAAGCAACAACAAGTAAAAACAGAAGTCAAAGAATATGGAATACACAAATGACACTAAGTCATGTACTAAAGCTACGGTTACAAATAAGGACAACGCTCGGCTACCTAACACTTTACGATTATTCTCAATTGGGAAGTGTTCCGAGTCCCCTTCCACTCTCCTCACTCGAGTCTTAACTTCATTATATATGTCCTTAATAGCCCTAGTATATGCAACATGAACACCTCTAGCCTCCAAACATCTCCATAAAACCTTCCTTGTCCCTTTATCCTAAGTTTTCTCTAAGTTGATAAACACCATATGTAAGTCTCTCTCCCTAAATTTCTCCATCAACCTCCTAACAAGATGAACAGCTTCCATAATCGAATGTTCCAGCTATGGTTCAAATTTTAGTTTTAGAAAACTGAAGAAAATTTTAATCAATCATCCCTCCTATTACAAAGATAAGCTTTTTAAAGGAACATATAGAGAAGTCCTTTATAGAACATTTGCACATCTACGAGATCCGGTTACTTTCTCATGTTTCCTTACTTTCTCATGTTACAGGTGGCGATCAACAAACTCCTCAAATTTTCTTACTTTCTCATGTTTAATAGTGTCCATTGTAATCGCATCCGGAAACATTGAAATAGCCACGATCTACACAACCATGTCATCAATATAATTGAGCTTTTCAAATGATATTTCTTCTGCGAACGCAAATATACCAAAAATATATACTGCATATCATATTGCACTCTACATAAGGGAATATATTAAACTGGGCATCTGAGTAGATATTACTGTTGCGTTTTTTTTTAAAAGGATGTGAATAGGAAATGGAAGAGGCACCTTTTGGATTGCACCTGTCCATCTCACCCTTCCTTTCTCTATAAATTTAGAGGCTTGGCCTCATTTTTAAGATATGAAAAAATCTGAAAATTTCTCCCCCTCTTTTATATATTGTTGCATTATTTTCAAATAAACATAAGTGTCAAGTGCGATTTGCTTCGTTTGTTAAATTCGCTGAAATTCTGTAGTTTCGATTGCCAGTATTGCAGAATAGTTATTCTGTTCTATCATGTGAGGAATTAATCCAAAACCTTAGGCAACAGTGAGGAGATTAAATTCCTTAAGGACACACAAACAACTTGTGGGCTCGAAATTAGTTTTTCTGTTTTGTTTATTAAATTAATGTTTCTCCGCTTCTCTGATTTTTTATTTTTTTAACAAAGTAATACCAACAATCTTAAGGAATGTAATTTTTTGTAATTGTTGATTGGAAAGTAGAAAGCAAATAGAGGTCTAGACGTTCTGCACAGTATGGATGATATCGCAATCGAAGAGCTGCGTCTTTTAGTCATTTGTTTGGATGGCGGAGA
Source organism: Nicotiana glauca (assembly GCA_026770625.1). Lineage (NCBI taxonomy): Eukaryota > Viridiplantae > Streptophyta > Magnoliopsida > Solanales > Solanaceae > Nicotiana > Nicotiana glauca. The sequence goes on from MU754049.1 coordinate 11,657, forward strand.
TAAACTACGGAGTGTAACAATATGTGTTTCAGTTTGGGAGCGAGAGATGTTGCTATTTAAGAATTGATTTCTCCAATAGGTATATATCGAAATTTGGAGAAATAAGTTGTCTCAGTTGTGTAAAAGACCATTATTGTGATGGTAACAGTTGGAGACTTATAGAAGTTTCTTCACAATCTAAAGTCAATATATATCAATTTATCAAGCATAGTAATGAGAGAGAGGAACATGACTTCCACTTTTCATCAGATTTCTTGGTAATGAAACATAACATCGCTAACCAAGGTTATTTGTCTCATTACTTCAATTATTATGTGGTATGAACAAGTACTACAATCTTGAAGAGTTAGTGATAACAAATCATAAAGTACACGAATTGTGAGGCAAACTTTTGAAAGGTAACATAAGACCTGTTGCAAGGAATTTTATGTCGGGTACCAAAAGATTGTTATGTCGCAACTTGCGACAGTTTCTTTTTGATAGAATCTTTGAGGCAGTGTGATTCATCACTCAAAGAGACAGTAGAGCGGCGTTGAATTTTGAAAGGTTGTCTTCAAACGTGTTATGACATGATTTTCGAAGTCAAATAATTGTTGGTTGTTGCTTGGAGAGAATAGAAAAGCCAACAATTCTCTATTAGTGGATTTGTCGAATTCCAACTTTGAGGCAATAAATAAAGGAAGAAAGTAGTAAATATCGGGTCTGACTTTCTTAACCTTACGTATTATTCATTTATAAAATTCTATCATTTTCATGATTTCTATGAAATTTATTCTCGTATGATAGATATGTATTATGTGATGATCTCATATTATAAATTATATGCATGCATGATCTGGAATATATAGTTTTAAAGGTTAATTTTATTATTCCTTGACCAAATGAAAAATATATAACTTGGTAGCATGCATGATATTTTGTGATATTATTTTCAAGATTGTAAGACATGAATTAGGCTTACATTAATATTTGAAAATATTCTTGAGATCATGTTAAAATGTAAATATGTACATATGTGTGTTTGATTAGAGAAAGAGATCAAATTGTTTAAAGTTTTATAATGGTTTAGTTGGAAAACCATTTGAAAAGGGAATTAAAATTCTCGTAATTTTCTACACACGTTATGGAGAATAAAATCTTCGTAATTTTCTACTCCTGCTTCGAGATTAAAATTTGCGTGATTCGTTACTCGTTCTTTGAGATTAAAGTTTTCGTGACGTTCTACTCATTTGTCAAAAATTAAAGTCTAAGTAACTTTATACTCGTTTTGGAGATTAAAATCTTAGTGATTTTCTATTCCAATTTATTATTCGGTTTGAAGATTAAAAACTTCATCGTTTATTAAATTTTATTGTGTCACATATTAATCGGTTTGAAGATTAAAAACTTCACCGTTTGTTAGATCTACTTGTATCAGATGTTACTCTGTTTGAAGATTAAAAACTTCATCGTTTATTAATTCTGAATATGTCAGATTGGTTTGAAGATTCAAAAGTTCACCATTTATTAATTCTGGCTATATCGTGACACAAACAATAATTCTTGTGCTTGTCTCAACAAAGTAAATAGGGGCATTGAATATGAATATCCTTTTGAAGAAATATGTTTGGAATATAAAATTATTCACCAAACGATCACCACTTAGTTACCGCAATCTAATAGATTGCGTAAGGAAAGAATAGAACGTCAAAGGAGACAATGAATGCCTAGTTGATAAGTTCTGGTTTACCCAAAACTTGTGGCGGGAAGTTATGCTTACAGCTTACCGAATACTCATTCACGTACCCCATAGCATGACACATTCCATTTCATATAAAAAAAATGGAAAAGAAGAAAATTCCACTTGAAATATTTCCAACTGTGGGGGGTATTTGGGTAAAGTGTAAGTTCTTAAACCCAAAAGGATAAAAATCGGATCGAACATCGTTTATTCCATTTGATAAGATATGCAACAAATAGTAAGACATACCATTTTTCGATTCATAAATCTTAAAATTCCGATATTCATATTAATACGGTTATCGAATCAGATAATGCTGAATTCTTTGAGAATAGTTTTCCGTATAAAAAGGAATGTGATTCGTGTAGTGAAATATCTAACGAAATCGGAAAGAAGCAAAGGAAAGTACGTTGAATTAGAAAATTCTAAAATGTAGTAAACGTCAAAGGATAACTACTTTCTTTGGACCGGATTTTCTGACATTCTTGTTGGAAAATGAGCCTCAAACGTTTAAAGAAATATTGTCTTCCTAGGAAGCACAATATTAGAAGAGGTAGTCAATAGTGAGATAGAATCCATATTAAGTAATCATACTTGGGAATTGGCTAATCTTCCTCCAGGAAATAAACCTTTGACTTCTACGTAGATTTTCATAAAGGAAATGAAAGTTGATGGTACTATTCAAAAATATAAGGTAAGATTAGTTGTCAACTGATTTAGACAACGAGAAGGTCTTGATTATTTTGATACATACTCACCAGTAACGAGGACTACATCTACTCAGGTGTTAATAGCGTTAGCCACCGTGTATGGCCTTAAAATACATCAGATGAACTTAAAGACAACCTTCTTAAATAGAGATTAGGAGGAAGAAATTTATATGGAAAAACTTGAAGGGTTCGTGGTTCCCGAAAAAAAAAAGAAGATGTGTCGACTTGTTAAGTCACCCAAATAATGACATGCGAGATTTGACCAAATAATATTGTTAAATGGTTTAAAAAATTAATGAGTGTAAACAAATGTATTTACATTAAGAATACTTCAAGTCATATAGTCATTATTTGATTATATATAGATGACATGTGTAGATATGTGATTTTTGATCCTCCACAATATTTTTCACATTTTAGCACGTAACTATTTAATTTAGGCTTAATATAGCTATTTCAACGCATTGCGACTCTTTTGCTTTATTTTATTACAAGAAAAAAAATTAGCTTATGTGTTATCACAAAAAAAAAAAAAATAATAATAAAATACAAAAAATAGTACTCCCTCTGTTCCAGTTTATGTGAACCTATTTCCTTTTTGGTCCGTTCCAAAAAGAATGAACCCTTTCTAAATTTGGTAATAATTTAGTTTAAACTTACAACTCTACCCTTAATGAGAAGCTTTTATATCCACACAAATACTCTAGGCCCCTTTTGGACTTGTTTAGGACCACAAATATCAAAAGTCTTCATTTGTTTCTTAAACTCTATGCCCAGTCAAACAAGTTCACATAAATTTGAACGGAGGGAGTACCTTATTTTTATATAATTTCGAAAATACAAAACTAGTTTCATGTTTAGTTTAATTAATTACCTTTGGCATTTATTTCAAATCATAAAAATAAAAAAAAATAAACATATTGCACTGTATTTAGGATTTTATTTTACATTTTTTAGATTAATTAAGTTGTTGTTTGACAAAAATAGAAAAGATAATAAAAATAGTCGTGTTGCATTTTAATTTTTGAATATTGGAAATTTTCTTTTAATTTAGTTTTTAATTAGTTGTAATAATTTAGGGTTAATTACTTTAATTTTCTAGGATAATTTGGCGATAGAAATTAATTTAGGTTTTATTTTAGAAAAGAAAAAAAACAAATAAAAAGGAGTTTTACCTAACTAAATAGGAAGTTTCTAGAGTGGTGGGATTGAGAGTGCATTAGAGTAAAGAAAGGGATTTGAGTGGAGTCAAATAAAAATTGGGGAATGGGTATTTGTGAATAGGTATCTACCTATTTAAAAAGAGAAAAACACACGAAAATGGACCAAAAAAAAAATACAATGAAGGCAGGCTAGAGATATACACTCTATATGAACTGGAGATACTGGGTATACACTATATATACAATCGATATACACAAAAAAAAGAAGAATAATTTCGGACCCCCCCACCTTACCAAGAAAACCATAGTCATCTTCCTTAGTGGTCTCTTTATTGGAGTGGAAAAAATGGGCAAAATACTTTAAGAGGAGGAGAGGATTTTGGGGGAAAGAGAAAGGGAGTGTGGGATAATTTTAAAAAGGGGGACCTCCCTATTCTGCAGGGAGAGAGGTTCAAAGGAGATGGATTAAAAAAACCAGAGAAAACGAAAAAAAAAGGGGATGGATTCTTCTTAACAGATACGGGGGTATACACTATATACGTTGGATATACACTCTATATACAGGTACAGTAAAAAAATGGACTGAAATCAGCGCCGCAGCCATAGATATCCCACCCTCATCAGTTCATGTCCTTCCTCATGAACAAAACTAGAACGAAAATTCCATCGGCCGAGAGACAACTCCAGAGCAAGAGCTAATGTCATGGAGTTCGTTGGGTCTGTTTTCTGATTTAGTCAGAGCTTTCCGGTAAGCGTCGAGGTCGTGGTTAGTCGTTGTTCGTTTCTGGTTCTGTCCATGGTTGCCGGTCTGAGGTTTCAATCAGCACCTCATTTGGGTTTTGTTTCTTTGTATGCAGCAAAAGGTTAGAAATCCTTCAATTGAAATGTACACCCCTAAATTGTTGTTGGTTCAATGTTATATGCAAATGGGTTTATGATGCTTCCTATTCATATACTTCTCTCTATAAATTTTTATTATTCTGTCATATATCTTGATCTTAAGTAGGTGTTCATGCTTGAATAGTTTCAACAATTTAATCTTGTGCTCAAATGAATCTAGAATTGTCAGTTAACTTTGGTTATTAAATCATGAGTTGTATAATTCAAAAGGCATGTGTTTTATTTTGTTAGTTGATTGCTAAAGTAAATTCGACCCTGTGATGCTTTACTTTGTTGTTGGTTTGCTTTTTGATCTGCGGTTATAAATTGAGTTAAGTGTTCCTCTAATTATTAGTAGATATATATTCAATTTCTATTAATCATAGTTTGGTGGGGCCCTCTTTTAATTTAATAGCATAAATGTGGGTAGATGTAAGAAAAAGGACAATTGTATATTTACAAAAAGGGGCAATATTTGCTAAGGAATAACTGATAATGAATTAATATTAAAAAAAAGTGTGAGAACCTTTTCTTGAATTGATGTTTTCATTCCCCTAATCGAGCATTAACGTTGAGCTAAAGAAGATCATGCTCCAAGTCTTCAAGAAAAAGAAAAAAAATTCAAGCATCAGATTGTTGTAAAAAATTTCATTAATTGATGTACACTTCATCTCCAAATGATTTCTAATGCATGGCCCTCGCTCAATTAACATTTGATCCTTAGATTCTGAGGCATGCCATTTAGCAAATTACATGGCCCTCGCAAAGTGCAAACGCGTAGTTGCTTTAGGCGCGTGTTTAATAACACTACTTTCCTAAATTCAGGTGCGCATTTATGTGAACCAAATTCAAATCTCAACGATGTTAAAATATGTCAAAAATCACGGGTGCATTTATGTGACGTGGTTCGAGACGTATTTTAATAACGTTGCAATATTCTTTAATTTTTTTAAATAAAAGCGGTTAAAAGTTAAAATTTTCACATAGGTTCATAATTATTTAAAATCAGATAATTTAAGCCAAATATGATAGTTGAGCGACCGTGCTAGAACCACGAAACTCGGAAATGCCTAACACCTTCTCCCGGATTAACAGAATTCTTTACTTGGATTTCTGATTCGCGGACTGTTAAACAGAGTCATTTTTTCCTCTATTCGAGATTCTAAACTGGTGACTTGGGACACCATAAATCTCCCAAGTGGCGACTCTGAATTTTTAATAAAATAATCCCGTTTAGATTGTCACTTCAAGTTGAAAATAACTCTCTTTATTATACCCCCTTCCAGGGGGTGTAGGTAAAAAGGAGGTGTGACAGCTCTGGCGACTTTGCTGGGGAAAAGAATCCAAAACTTCGGTTCAGGGTTCAAGAATTCGAGCTTGGAATATTTGTTGTATTTGGCTTGTATATTATTTGATTTTTATTACATATTTGGGACTAATGTGCAAATATTGCTTTTTACCGCTTTGATATTATTTGAATTGTATATATAAAATTGTTGCGAAACCCCTCTCTTCTCACCTCCGGGGATGTGCTCGCTGGTCGAGACTCCTTATTCTGTTAGTGTCATACCTTTAAATAAGAAAGAGGCTCGGACAAGTTACTAAGTCGGACGATCTTGCGGGTCCTCAGTACGTAGCCCCATCCTCGACTCGAGTTTGTCCGCTTGGGTATACAGTCTAGAACATATACCTAGGTTTTGAACCTAGAATAACTCTGCTTCATGTCGGATCCCTAGTAGGAACGCTTATCTGCATCATATGTATTTTTGACTTATGGGACTCAACACAGGGGTTGGGTCTGTCTAGGACAGGTGTACCCGAAATAATGGACCATCCTGATGCATCTTACTTGTGCATTTATTTGTTTTGGATTTTCATGCTGACCGTTTTTTTAAAAAAAGAAATAAATAGCAGTGTGATGTGAAGAGAGCTAATCGCCTGTTTTGGAAAAAACCAATGTCCAAATAGTGTCGAAACTCTACCGAATTTTTGAGAAAAATGAAACTAAAAAGAAGAAAAGGGGAAAGAAAAATTTGTTTTCAAAAATAGTTTATTTATTTGCCTATCAAAAAAAAGGAAGAAAAAAGAGTCTGTTTTCAAAATATTTGGTTTTGTTTTATTTGGCAGAACTGCGTAAGTTTGATTCTCACCGGATGTGGGATACGTAGGCAACCTATATCGGGTTCAACTATTTGGAAAAAAAATATTTAAAAAAAAGGAGATTTTTTTTATAGGGTAAATAAATGTCGTTATTTTTCCATAAGTAAGGTAATGTCATTTTTGTCCAAAATAGCCGAATGTCCCCAAAAGGACGCCAGAAGGCTGTTTTTATGATAATAACCGTCTTTGGTCATTTCTCAAAATCTTTGGCTGGTTAGCAAACACAGCCTTTAAATCTTCTTCGAAGTTCTGAAAGGCCGTATTGACAAAACCGGATATTTTATGAAATTTTTTGAGAAACAGCGATGATTCAAAAAAAAAAAAGACTGTATTTGTCAGTCAGAGTCTGTTAGTCTATTTTTAGGATGTTTTGATGTAGAGTCTTTTGGAGTCCGTTAATCTTGTAATAAAATGTGGCGTTGTAATAAACACATTTTTTTATGGAAAAAAATCCCAAATTTTCTTTTAGTCATTTTTTCACTTATCCGCTAGAACTACGCACGGTTTGATTCATGCGGGGTCATGATACGTAGGCAATCTCCATAAGATTCGACCACAACTATATATAATAAAAAAATGAAAAAAAACAAAAGTGAAAAACTTTGATAATAATAAGGACTGACTGAGTCCATTTCTAACATGTTTTGAATTGTGAAGAAAGTTGAGGTGGTCGATTTATGGAAAGCGGACAACAAAAGATCCAAGGAAAAATGATAATTGACATCGAAGTTGTTACAAGTGCTCAAGAGACTCAGGGTCAGAGGGTTCAGCTAGAGTCTACCGTGGTTGAGGAAAATAGAATACCGAAAAAGAAAATGACTGAAATGTGTCAAGCATGGGCCAATGGGCAAGGAGAGCCCCGTCATGAGTCACAATTTGCTACACAACAAGAGCACCACTCGTACTTGTTTAATCTTCCTGCAGACATTGAGAATCCTGCCCGAAAGATGGCACAGGAAGAAATGACGCAAAGAGTGAAAAGCTTAGAACAACGGTTAAAAACATGCAAGGATTGGCAGGTCAAAAGAGTGTTGCCTTCAAAGATCTATGTATGTTCCCCGATGTCCACTTGCCGCCTAGTTCAAGATTCTCAAATTTGAAAAGTACGATAGACACGGAGACCCCATAGCCCTCCTTAAAAGGTCAATCAACTAAGAGGTATGGGAAGAAATGAAGAATTACTAATAGCTTATTTTGGGGAAAGCCTTACGGGAGTAGCATCTGAATGGTTTTTGGATCAAGACACATCTCGCTGGTACGTCTGGGATGACATGGCACATGCCTTTGTCAAACAGTTCCAATACAACATCGACATTGCCCTAGACCGCAATTCCCTTTCAAACCTGAAGAAGAAACCAACAGAAAGTTTTAGGGAATATGCCATTAAATGGAGAGAGCAAGCAGCTCGAGCTAAGCCACCCATGGATGACCACAAGTTAATCACTGTCTTCCTTCAGGCTCAAGAGGCGGATTACTTTTAAAACATGATGTCCGCAGTTGGTAAATCTTTCTTGGAAGCAATCAAAATGGGAGAAATGGTAGAGAATGGCCTTAAGACAGGTATAATTATAAGTCAAGCAGCTCTCAAAGCTGCAGCTCAGGCTGTCCAAATTGAATCTGGTGACACGAATGAGATGGATGAAGAAATCATGATGACATCAGGGTCGAGAAGAGGTCCCAGGAGAATACCTCGAAGGTATGCGCAGCCTCATCAGGTTTTTCATGACTCCCCTAAGTATTACTATCCACCTCAAAACCCACCATACTCTGTTGATCCACCCCAGTATGTTGTCCAGCCATCAAATCACCCAAGAAAACCAGCACGAGCATCACAATATCTCCACTAGCCTCCGCAAAATTTTCAAGTACCTTATAACCCACATCCAAGCCAGGGGTATAGAAGGGAACAAACATTAAAAGATAATTTTACACCAATAGGAGAGTCTTATGCAAGCTTATTTGAGAAGTTAAAACAACATGACATGATTGCACCCATTCCTCCAAATCAGGTGGACCCACGTTCAAGAAGCTTTGACCCATCTAAAAGGTGTGAATGCCATTCCAATGCTCAAGGGTACAATACGGAAAGTTTTCGGGATTTGAAAAGAGAAATAGAAAGGATGATCCAGGAAAATGTGATTCAAGACAGTGACACCCAGAATATCACGCTGAATCCTTTACCTACACATGATGATGCACACTTTGTAGGGATGATGCCTGGTGACATGGGGTATGATAATCCTCTCGGGAACTTGCCGATTGAAATTGGAGAAAGCCATGGTAATTTTGATGAGCAAATTTGCAGCTAAATGTCAGGAAAAGTCATTCCCTCCTCACTTAGGAAGGAATCTTTAGCTTGTTTTGATATTATTTCTGTTATCTGGGTTATTTCAGGGTTGCGATCCAGGTTTTATTTGCTTTATTGAGTCAAACCCTTCTATCTTACTATTATGATTGTATGAGTCATGTCTGTCTGTTTTGTTGCTATTTTCATTATCCGAGTTATTTTAGGTTTGTAACCCGGATCTTAGGTTACTTGTTTAGTTTTCAAACCCTTCCATCCTTAGTGAATAAATACAGTTTGTCCTTTCGTGTCATTCTATTCCTAGTTCTTTTTTTTCGCTAGTTTTAATGACATGACATGCACGTATAATTCTAGGCCTAATATTAAAGGTTAATCATGAAGCAATTGGGGAGATAATAGGGGAACTTGAGGGAAATAAGAACAGATTTGGACATTTTGAGATCATTTGAAGCTCGAACCATATGAAACTGGGGCTGATAGAACATAAAGAAACCTTATGTTTCATGCCGCATCAGTTTGAAATTAAAGACAAGTTTGCCCAAATTGGCAAGGGTCGTTCGATATAATGAGAGTGAAAGTGTTGCCCAACGACGCTTTGTATTTAACAGTTAAAGAAAGCAAAGGTGCGGATATAGCTATCAAGTCTAGCCCAATAAGAAGATGTCACACATGTTTGTTTAATCGCGTTGTTTATGCTTGGCATATTTTGAAGATTGGAATGACGAAGGCAGTTTGTTCTGCTATCTAAAAACTTTATCCTTCGTTACCCCTTTGAGACTTACTTGTTTTCTTTCATACCCCTCTTTCGGAATCAGTAGCAAAGATTAGAAACACAAGCGTGAAAGCTAAGTAAAAGAAGAAAAAAAGAGAAAAAAGAAGAAGAAAAGAGAAAAAAAACACAAAAGAAAAATAATCATAAGTGAAAAGAAAAACTATAGCAACAAGGAATTTGTTGTGAACTACGTTTGACCTGATTCCTTTTAAGGATACGTAGGCAACTTCACGGCTCGGTCATAGGGAAATAAAACTCAAAAGATCCCCAAGAAAGAAACGGTGGCAGAAGTTGTGGTTGTTGTAAAGAAATCTGGTTCCGAAGGTTGTAATTTTGAACCCAAGTTGATTTGTTTTAAGCCTTTAATACCCTCTATTTCTAACCCTATCCAAAAGCCCACGTTACGGTCCAAAGAAAGACCTTCCGATCAGTCTTCGAGAAATGCCAAGTCAAGCAAGTAAAAATGAATCACATCAAGGGGAACACTTCGGCCCAAACAAGGGAAATGAAAAATGAGAGAGTCTTATTGGTGAAAACCCTTACAGGCACCGTAAGGCGACGGGAGCTGAGAGATATAAAAAGTGAGAGAGCCTTATTGGTGAAAACCCTCACGGATACCTTGAGGCGACTGTAAGTTGAGAGAAGACCAAATGAGAGAGGCTCGACACTGAACGCCCTTCGGAGATTGTGAAAAATGATTAACGACGGTGAATCAAAGCCCAGTTTCACGATTTAAGGGTACCACAAGAACTGAACATCAGAATTGCTTGACAGAATAGGCCACATATACGTGTCATGGCCATTAGAGTTGGTATCTACGTCTGATAGGTTTCTACTTTATAGTTTTTCTCGTTAGGAATCAATCTCTTTCCTTTGTCCTTTACTCTATTCCTTTTATCTTATTCATTTCCTCTTTCTGAGTCTGTTTGGTCAGAACAAGTGAGAAATGACTTCAAAATTTGCCATCAGCTTTCCAATTGCACAAGACGAGATCTGGTTAGTACATCAAAGTAGCATAAGTCAGGAAAGAACAACTAGGGCACTGAGCTGGTAATAATCAACATGCTTTGAGATCCCTGCAAAATACAAAGGTCTGGTCCATATCAGTTCATGGAGAATGAGACATATGAAGGATGTTGGGTGAATGGATCAAAGGTATATTCTGTGATGAGATTGACAAAAAGGGTGGACTAGTGACAAGAAAGATATTCCAAGAAGAACTCAAAGGTTATAGACCTCAAGGCCAAAGCCAGTGGCTTAAATCAGGAAAGAGCGACATGCGCAATGAAGTTGGTAATGATCAAAATGCTTTGGGAATCCGGTGAAACACAAAGGTTGGGTAGATGACGGTCCAGGAGCAATACCACAAGATAGAAGGTATCGGATTCAAACGAAGAGAAGTATTTTCTGGGTTAAGGTTTATGAAGGAAGTGCTTAGTCAAGGAACTAGCAAGGTCTTCGAATGGAAATCAGTTGCCATGTCAAGTAAAGGAGCAATAGACCTCAAGGCCAAGGCCAGTGAACAAGTCAAGAAAGAACAGCATATACATAAAGTGGGGAAAATGGACGTGATTCGAGATTCATGTGAGACACAAAGGTCGGGTAGATGTCGGTTCATGAGCAATACAACAAATAGAAGATGTTGGGTCCGAACGGAGAAAAGGTATTTCAGTGATACAAATGATAGAGAAAGTGATTAATCAATAAACATCTTAGTCTGATAAATTTTTCTCCTAAGATAAGGATCGAAATCTTAGTCTGATGAATCTTTCTCCTAAGATAAGGATAAAAATCTTAGTCTGATGAATCTTTCTCCTAAGATAGAAAACCTAGTCTGATGAATTTTCTCCAAAGATAAATGTCTTAGTCTGATGAATTTTTCTCCTAAGATAGAAAAGACCTAGTCTGATGAATTATCTCCTAGGATCGAAATCTTAGTCTGATGAATCTTTCTCCTAAGATAGAAAAGACCAAGTCTGATGAATTATCTCCTAGTATCGAAATCTTAGTCTGATGAATCTTTCTCCTAAGATAACAAAAAGAGACCTAGTCTGATGAACTTTCTCTTATGATCAAAATCTTAGTCTGATGAATTTTCTCCTAGGATAAAAATTTTAGTCTGATGAATCTTTCTCCTAAGATAACAAAAAGGGGAAGGCAATAATTGAAAGTTTCAGATAAGAAAGCTAGAAGTGGGAAGCAACAATTGGGAAGTTTGTGGATAAGGAAGTAGTCGGAGTATCGGAAAGTCTCGACCAGATTCAGAGCAGTCATCCAAAATAGAGTATGGAAAGAAGAAAGGGGAAAACCATCCCCAACAAAAGTATCACAACCAGCAACACATTTTAAACTGAAGAGATTTTTCTTTGATTGAAACATGGGTAGAAAATCTCGGTTGTTTCGAAGAAACCCACCGTAAAGAAAGGCAAGTACCAAACAGATGCACTCAGTTATCAAACTGGGGCAGAATAAATTCTCTTTCGTTGTGTCTATTTTGTTGAAATCTGGTACCCATAAGAAGAATGGGGAAAACAACACGGATTTTAGGGTAAAGAAGAATGGTTGAAGTTTTGAAGTCACGAGCTCGCCTGGAGAACAGAGGCGTACCTTTCAAGTTTGAAGTCAGGAGCCCGCCTGGAGAACAGAGGGGTACCTTTTAAGTTTTGAAGTCAGGAGCCCGCCTGAAGGACAGATGAATACATTCAAGTGCAACAGTTAGGAGCCCACATGGGGCAAGGGAAAACATTTTAGAACGCAATTCAAGTCAGCAACAAAAGAAGCTCGCAGCGAGAATGTGAGTCAACAGTCCAAGGTGATCAACAATGTTAGTCACGATCCAAAAAAAAAGGCAAGAAGTGAGCCCAAACACAAAAGTTGATGAAAGATGTGAGCTTCTCAATGACATGGTTGAGGTCACAAGCAATACATGTCCGGTCTTGATCAGAAAAGTTGAAGAAGAACGAGCTAGCAACTAGCAAGCGTCAAGGTTCAAATCCAAAGTCTGCATGAAGAATCATTCAAGACTCAAGATCAAGCTTCAAAAGACTTATAGATAGGAATCTTGTAACTCGTAGTTGACAGGTTTAGCTAGTATTTTTTATTTTTTTGATGTAACATCAGGATCGCGGACCAGAACCTCAGCGGAACGACACCTCGACGGGCTCTTCACCTTGGCATACTCCATCACCTCACTCACCTCTAAACTACACGTGGCCTAATTCCTTTGTAGACAAGGATATGTAGGCAGATAAGATACCAGGGCTCGGTCACATTCCCCTTTTCTCTTAGTTTTGATCTCTTTAAATAAGAGTCAGGTCAAAATACATGTCTAGTCGTTCTTTGTCCGAAAACGCTTCGCATTTCCAGTCAAAGAGGGGCAGCTGTAGACATGTGATTTTTTATCCTCCACAAGATTTTTCATATTTTAGCACGTAACTATTTAATTTAGGCCTAATATAGCTATTTCAATGCATTGCCACTATTTTACTTTATTTTATTACGAGAAAAAAAAACAATATTTTAGTTTATGTGTTTTCATAAAAAAATAATTAAAAAATAATAATAATACAAAAAATAGTACCTTATTTTATATAATTTTGAAAATACAAACCTAGTTTCATGTTTAGTTTAATTAATTAGCTTTGGCATTTATTTCAAATCATAAAAATAAAAAAAATAAAAAAAACATATTGCACTGCATTTAGGATTTTATTTTACATTTTTTAGATTAATTAAGTTGTTGTTTGACAAAAATAGAAAAGATAATAAAAATAGTCGTGTTGCATTTTAATTTTTGAATTTTGGCGATTTTCTTTTAATTTGGTTTTTAATTTAGGGTTAATTACTTTAATTTTCTAGGATAATTTGGGGACAGAAATTAATTTAGGTTTTATTTTAGAAAAGAAAACAAAAACAAATAAAAAGGAGTCTTACCTAACTAATTAGGAAGTTTCTAAAGTGGTGGGGTTGGGAGAGCATTAGAGTAAAGAAAGAGATTTGAGTGGAGTCAAATAAAAATTGGGGAAGGGGTATTTGTGAATAGGTATCTACCTATTTAAAAAGAGAAAAACACACGAAAATGGACAAAAAAATAAAAAAAAACTCTGAAGGCAGGCTAAAGATATACACTCTATATGAACCGGAGATACTGGCTATACACTAGATATACAGTACAAAAGAAGAAAAATTTCGGACCTCCCACCTTACCAAGAAACCTATAGCCATCTTCCTTAGTGGTCTCTTTATTGGAGTGGAAAACAAAAGAGTAAAACACTTTGAGAGGAGGAGAGGATTTTGGGGGAAAGAAAAAGTGAGTGTGGGATAATTTTAAAAAGGGGGACCTCCCCATTCTGTAGGGAGAGAGGTTCAAAGTAGAGGGGTTAAAAAAATAAAGAAAACGAAAAAAAGGGATGGATTCTTCTTAACGGAGAGGGGAGTATACACTATATACGCTGGATATACCCTATATATAGGGGCGGTAAAAAAAAGGACTGAAATCAGCGCCGCAGCCATAGAGCTCCCACCCTCATCAGTTCATCTCCTTCCTCATAAACAAAACTAGAACGAAAATTCCATCAGCTCAGAGACAACTCTAGATAAGGAGCTAATGTCATGGAGTTCGTTGGGTCTGTTTTCTGATTTAGTCTGAGCTTTCCGGTGAGCGTCGAGGTCGTGGTTAGTCGTTGTTCATTTCTGGTTCTATCCATGGTTGCCGGTCTGAGGTTTCAATCAGCACCTCATTTGGGTTTCGTTTCTTTGTATGTAGCAAAAGGTTAGAAATCCTTCAATTGAAATAGTTTCAACAATTTAATCTTGTGCTCAAATGAATCTAGAATTGTCAGTTAACTTTGGTTTTTAAATCATGAGTTGAATAATTCAAAAGGCATGTGTTTTCTTTTGTTAGTTGATTGCTAAAGTAAATTCGGCCCTGTGATGCTTTACTCTGTTGTTGGTTTGCTTTTTGATCTGCGGTTACAAATTGATTTTAGTGTTCCTCTAATTATTAGTAGATGTATATTCAATTTCTATTAATAATAGTTTGGTGGGGCTCTCTTTTAATTTAATAGCATAAATATGGGTAGATATAAGAAAAGGGCAATTGTATATTCACAAAAAGAGGCAATGTTTGCTAAGGAATAACTGATAATAAATTAGCATTAAAAAAAAGAGTGTGATAACCTTTTCTTGAATTGATGTTTTAATTCCCCGAATCGAGCATTAACGTTGAGCTAAAGAAGATCATGCTCCAAGTCTTTAAGAAAAAGAAGAAAAAAAATTCAAGCATCGGATTGTTGTAAAAAATTTCATTAGTTGATGTACACTTCATCTCCAAATGATTTCTAATGCATGGCCCTCGCTCAATTAACATTTGATCATTAGATTCCGAGGCATGCCATTTAGCAAATTTCATGGCCCTCGCAAAGTGCAAACGCGTAGTTGCTTTATGCGCGTTTTTAATAACATTACTTTCCTAAATTCGGGTGCATATTTATGTGACCCAAATTCAAATCTCAACGATGTTAAAATATGTCAAAAACCACAGGTGCATTTATGTGACGTGGTTCGAGACGTGTTTTAATAACGTTGCAATCTTCTTTAATTTTTTTTAACAAAAGCGGTTAAAAGTTAAAATTTGCACATAGGTTCATAATTGTTTAAAATCAGATAATTTAAGCCAAATATGACAGTTGAGCGACCGTGCTAGAACCACGAAACTCAGGAATGCCTAACACCTTTTCTCGGGTTAACAGAATTCCTTACTCGGATTTATGGTTCGCGGACTGTTAAACAGAGTCATTTTTTCCTCAATTCAGGAGTGACTTGAGATAACATAAATCTCCCAAGTGGCGACTCTGAATTTTTAATAAAATAATCCCGTTTTGATTGTCACTTCACGTTGGAAATAACTCTCTTTATTATACCCCTTCCAGGGGGTGTAGGTAAAAATGAGGTGTGACAATATGTTGATTAAATATTTAAAATGTGGGGGCTTTTAGCTTATGCATGAAAAAAATCAATGTTAGACGTAATGTCTAAATGATATAATTTTTGAACCCCATTGATATAGTAGTTGTTAAATTCATAAGTTGTTTAGTCTTAATGAAGACTAGTTGATAGAAACTACTAATTTGGAAGTTGGTTACGTGCCTATCTGGAAAGATCATTTTCTTTATTGAAAAATTTATATTGTTTAGTTCTTTTATGAAATGATGTCACTTTGAAGGTTGTGACTTGTTATAGAAAGATACGTCTGTACATTTTTGTATGGACATGACCGTTCATGAACGAATGTAATAATACGTTGGTCTATAATGAGGTGAACCAGCCGATGAACATGACCAAAATCCATTTCAAGTTGGATTTGTTTCATAAATGAAGGTGCTATAATTTGAATATCATATAGACGTATGAATAAATAGCATACAAATGCTTGAAAATGACGGAGTGATTGATAAATGTGTTATATATTGAAAGGTTATGGTCACAACTGATGCAAATCATTCCAGCTATTGTTAAAATATACTATTACTACATTAAGTATAGTCAATAATATGATATGCAATCGAAAGTCGAGACGTATTAGTCTACAACATAAGGAAGTTTGTATTGAACGTTCATGATAATGAAACGAGTTTTGAAGTATACTCCAAATTATGTTTTGCACTACAATAAGTATCCCGCGATAATAGAGGGGTATAGTGATGAAAATTAAATCACCGGTTCAACCGATTCTAAGTGGATGAGCGATGTATTGGAAATATTCCAAACAAATGTGCATTGATCGCTCTATAGTGGAGGCTGAATTTATAGTCTTAGACAAGGCCGATGAAGAGGCTGAATGGCTCCGGAATTTCTTGAAAGATATTCTATTTTTGCCCAAAACTTTGACACCTATATGTATAGATTGTGATAGTCAAGCGACAATAGGAAGGGTTGGGAGCGTTATGTATAACGAAAAGTCTCGTCACATAAGACGCAGACATAGAACCGTTAGACAACTACTTTCTAATGGAGTTATCACAATTCATAATGTAAAATCAAAGGATAATGTGGCGGATCCGCTTACAAAAGGCCTAACTAGAGAGGGAGTTGAGAAATCATCTAAGGGAATAGGACTATGGCCGAGGATAAGTCATCATGGCGGTAACTCTACATAGATTTTTGGAGGTCCGAGATCTAGATTCAAGGAGCGCAAACAAAGTTATGCATGACCGGTTCAACATTGTCAAATATAATATTTTAGTCCATTCTCGTGATGAAGACAATGTTCAGTAACAAGGATAAAATGTTAAGACAATTTTTAATGGTTTCTAAGTTTGATACAGGGTATATCAAATAGTGTATCTACGGGATAACACGTTTAGGAATCACCTATGTAAGTGTGAAGTGTAAGCCGCTTCAAGGAGAATTCTGTAAGGCCAGTTCTCTACGCACTTATGAACCAGGTGGTGTTCATGGCTGAAATGAACACAATGAGAACCAAAGACGGTTCAAAGATATCAATTCTACCGATTGACTGAGTATATCTGACATAAGTTCACTACGGAAAGTTCAAAGGGAAACCTACTTATCCAGATGCGATTAATCCTTACTTGCGAATCTCACTGTATTTTCATGCATGTTTTTACACATATGCCCATTCCCTATTCATGTAGGGGATTGTTGCGTTTTTTCTTTAAAGGGTGTGAATGGGAAATGGAAGAGGCACTTTTTGGATTGCACCTTTCCATCTCATCCTTCCTTTTTCTATAAATTTAGAGGCTTGGCCTCATTTTTATGATATGAAAAAATCTGAAAATTTCTCCCCTCTTTTATATATTGTTGCATTATTTTCAAATAAACATAAGTGTCAAGTTTGATTTGCTCTGTCTGTTAAGTTCGCTGAAATTCTGTAGTTTCAATTATCAGTATTGCAGAATAGTTATTCCGTTATATCCTGGGAGGAATTAATCCAAAACCTTGAGCAACAGTGAGGGGATTAAATTCCTTAAGGACACACAAGCAACTTGTGGGCTCAGAATTAGTTTTTCTGTTTTATTTATTAAACTAACGTTTCTCTACTTCTCTGATTTTTTATTTTTTAATAAAGTAATACCAACAATTACAACCAGAGAAGCATGTTTTCAAAATACTTGTAAAGACATAATGACCTCACTTCCTAGCAGTTCTATCCTCTCCCTTAGGATAATTTTTGCAATACTTGAAATACTTATAAATAATTAAATGGTTAGGCTCAACATAAAGGTTATAGACAACTTTTTGTCTTTCATGACAATAATCTCATCACAATAAAGGTATCTACTTTATCGATTATTTTTCATTTTACACCTAAATGCTAATAAAAGCTTAAAGCAATTGACCTGTCCAACTTCAGTTGAATATTAGATAAATAATGAGAAAGAGCACGTTGAAGAACTCCTCTCACCTTTTTCCACTAAAAGAAAGGGAGAAAAGACAAAACCTAAACACAATAAAATAAAATAATATTAAATGCGTATGTAAAGATATATTAAGGCAGAGTATATACAAAGGAAACACTGAAAGGCCATACTTAAAGGTTATCTAAAAAGAAAGGAAAGTCAGATTAACCGAACCACTAACGACCCGATCGGTTGTTTTGAATATTTATATTCCGTTCATCTATTTGAAGTCTTGAGTAGTTTCATATGATATATTATTATGTGCGTGAATTATTGTTGATACCTAAATTGCATTTTTAAAGCTAAATTGCATATAATTGCAATTATAGCCTATCTTACAATTAATAGCATTTTAAAGTTAAAAAATCATTCCCAGTATTTTTAGATTAATATTTATGTATTATTAATCAGTTCAATGCTTTTAATTTATTTTTAAAATTATTTTTAACTATTTTTATAAAATAAAAGGGAATAAATTAGCTATTTAACACATAGCCATTACTAATTGCAATTGCAGCCTCAATTGACCCCAATTCCACCCTAATATTAAACAACCCAATTTTAATTTTAACCCACCCCATGACTCGTTTTCATACCCATCCGGTTTCCCCTTTAATCCTGGTCGTTGATCATTTTGATCAACGGCCATGATTCGTTCTTTCCTTTTTTAACTCCTATACCCCCTTTACCCTAATTCATTCTATCATGTCTGCCGCCTTTGAATTCTCTTCACCTCTTAAATCCTCTCTAGCCCTCCCTGAAATCCTAGTTAATTTTTACCTACTTCCGTCATATTTCCACCGGAATCCATGGCATTCTTGGCCAGAGGTGGCCTGTACTCACTCTCCTTCATCATTGAACCTAAACTAACCAGGGTTTGGAGGCCGACTTCCATGGTTCCCTTTAGATCTGTCCCAGACCTGCAAGATCCATGGCTTCTCTGGCCATTTTCCGGCAAGTTCGAAGCAATATGAGCCTTTCGATTCAAGATCCGACTTTCCTTATAACCTTCTCATTCTAGGGTTTTCTCTGCCATTTTTAATCCTTCTAAGGTTCTGTGCTGTCTTATTTCGTATAGATCCGTGACATGCCTGAGCTTTACTTGATGTTTTAACGGTTTTCCCCAAATTTCCTTTTTCAAAACCGTTCGAATTCAATTTTTAGGGTTTCTGAAAAAAGTTTGATGTAAACGTTTTCTGATTTTGGCTCTCTTTATGTGTGTTTTATACTTGTATGTTTATTTCTTACTGTGCTCGAGACTGTTCGTTTATTTCTCTTCTGATTATGCAAGACCTTTCGCTGTTCTTTGTTCACTTGTTAACTCGGTTTGTTGTTCATCATTCTTCGCTATATGTGTTTAATTCTATGCTCTTTGGTTTTTTTCCCCTTACTAAGTCTGTTGATATTCCTGCTGAACATGCTTTTTTACCTACTTTGTTTAAAACCTCCGAAACTTGTTTGAATCCCAATTTCTCTCAAGCATGACTTTGAATCGTATGTTTGCCTCTGTCGTGATTTCTCACCTCTGATTCTATTTGAAACCCTAAAATTTGGGGGTTTTTCTTTGGGTAGATGGCATTGGGCTTTCACTTTGAAACCCTAGGCTTTCAGACTTATTATGGGCCTATAATCGAACTCGAAATTCTACTTGCCTGTGATTATGAAACTTTCATCGTTGGACTCTTCTTTTGTTTGAACTGTATGCTTTTTATATGAGAAAAACTTCCCTTTTAAAAGATTTCACCAAGGATTGATTTTGAAATCCCTTTAATCATGCTAGTGATTCATCACTGATTTCTTTCGATTGAATCTCCTTTTACCCCATTGCTTGTGTTATTTTGATCCTTTTGTATAAGAATCATATACCTATGATGTTTTCCTTAAATACATAGTCTCGTGTATTCCTACTATGATTCTGTGCCAATGTTTGAATTATTCCTATACTTGTATGACTCTTTCCTTAATTATTTGGGATTCCATGTGATTACAATTTAGATCCATGTGATTAATTATAAATACACTATTATTCCAATTTCCTTAATTACTCACTATGTATTTGACCTTGTTTGTCCATTATATGGTTTCTTTGCCCTAATCAACCCTATTAAACTGATTTCTTTTCCTTATTCTGCTCTGACTAACCGTTTGAACTAGACTCCTTAATTAAAGGATTCCAATTGTCTTAATCGATACTAATTGATTGTTATTTCCATATTTGTGCATTATTTGTCTATGTGTTGCTGATTTTCAAAACTATATAAGGACCTAGTCCTCCCCCTTTCTAGCAAGAAGTAATTCTCTCATACTGAAACACACACGAAAGTACACCAACTCACACATTGAATTCATTTTCTTGCAATACTGTTTTCTAATCCTGCTTTGCTTGAGATCTTTTGGAACTGCTGTTTGCAATTTGGCTCATTCAAGGCTACTTTTGCTTATTTATTTTCTTTGAAACTGGTATGTCTTTTGTTTAAACATTCTGTTTCACCCCCTATGTGTTTACTTTACGCTTATTGTTTACATTATGACTTATATATTGTAATTGGTGATTTTCATCTCCTTTCTGTGTTCCTGCTTTTGTTATGAATTCTCTACCCCTATTCCCCTCTATGTGCTGAGTTAAGCTCTTGGCCTGAAAGTATCCCAATTACTCTCCAGGCCTTAGCTTGATCCACCATGGATCCTAACTCTTAATGCTTGACTAGTACGCTGGTCGGGGGTGTGCCAGCATCCCAATTACTGGGCATGGCTATTATCTTTCCCTATCTCTTCCTGATCTATTTCCCCTTTGTACACTGACACATATTTCTAGAATCCTAAGTTCTGCCCCTCTCTTATGAACCCTGCTTTGGGACCTTGAGTTCCCTCTGAACTTGGACATCTGAGAGCTGGCCTTTCCACACTGCACTATGCTGTTGATTCTGAAATATTTTGGGGTGTAAGCATTGGCTTGAGTCCCTTTGAGGCTCTTGGGAACTCTGAAACACCCCAAATATGGGAATGTCTTTTAGAAATCTGATCCTGAAAGTTGGTTTATCTCGTATTGTTGGACTTTGAGCATGAATTAGGCTGTTTGGATGTAGCTGGAACTTCTGATGTAATTTTATTATTTTCTTATTTTTTTTATTCTTTCTGGATTGTAATAATTTGTAATGACTACTGGCGGTGTTAGTGGAAAAGGGGATGGGATGAATGTATGAAAGGGGTTGAAAATAATGCCTATAGGTTATTTATAAATTCTGCACTTTGCATCTTAGAAATCATGCGAATAGGTTCCTTACTTCTGCATCTTAGAAAATCATGCCTATAGATTATTTATAAATTCTGCACTTTGCATCTTAGAAATCATGCCTATAGGTTCTTTACTTCTGCATCTTAGAAATCATGCCTATAGGTTATTTACTTCTACATTTGTGACGACCCGGCCCGTTGTCACGTGACTTACCGCCCTGTTTCCCCCATATTATGTTGCTCTATGTTTCAATATTAGTATTTGAGTTAATCGGCTAGAATTGAATTGGTTTTAGTTGGAAATGAGGCACTTAGCCTCTTAGAAGGAAGCTTGTTTTGGAAAAGTCAACCGAAAGTTGACTATATAGTTAGAAGGCTCGGATGTGAATTTCGGTGATTTGGTTAGCTTCGGGGGATGATTTGTGACTTAGGAGTGCGATCGGAATTGAGTTTGGAGGCTCGGTGTAGAATTAGGCTTGAATTGGCGAAGTTAGCATTTTGGCGATATCCGATCGATAGGTGAGATTTTGATCCGAGGGTCGGAATGGAATTTCGAGAGCTGCAGTAGCTCCGTTAGGTGATTTTGGATATGTGTGCAAAGTTTCAGGTCATTCGGAGGTGTTTAGGTCGGATTTTTTATCGAATGTGCAATTCGGAAGTTTTTAAGAAACTTAGGCTTTGATTTGATGAAAATTGAGGATTTTGATGTTAATGATGGTGTTTTGATGATTCGAGCAAGTTTGGATAGGGTATTAGATCATGTTTGTGCTTTTGGTTAAGGTCCCGGGGGCCTCGGGTTGAGATCGGTTGTTAAAAACGAGAAGTTTTGAGTTTGGCTTCAGGTTTGTATTGCTGGTTCTGTTGTTTCCGCATCTTCGGAAAAGGGACCGCATAAGCGGCTCCGCAGATGCGGCGTATTGGTCGCAAAAGCGGTCTTTAAGGGACCAGAGATTTCCGCAAAAGCGGAAGTGGATCCGCAAATGCTGCGACCGTAAAAGCGGTTCGGTGGATTTTTAAGTCAGACCGCATAAACGGTCAGTTGGTCGCGTGTGCGGTAACTGCAGGTGCGGTTATTTGACCGCAGAAGCAGAAATCGACCTGGGTTAAGTGAACAGTGGTTCACAATTTTGAAGGAGAAGAAAAATATTTTGGACTTCGACTTAGGCGGTTTCTTGGGCGATTTTGAAGAGAATTCGAAGGGGTTTCATCAGGTATGAATTATTAGACTCGGAATATGTTATTATGGCGTAAAAACATGGATTAATCACTGAAATTCGAGGAATTAGAGGGTAAAAATGGAGGTTAGGGCTTGGAACTTAAGAGAGATTAAATTTGGATTTTGGAAGGGCAATTGAACCCCGATTTTGGTAAATTTGATATGTATAGACTCGTGGCGAGACGAGGAATCCGGTGATGTAAATTTTGTAATTTTTTTAGGAGTGGGCCCGGGGCTCGGGTTTTGCCAACTTCGAGATTTTTGGTATTTTTCGAGTTCTTTTGATTGAGTTATGTTTCTTTAGCCTATTGTAATGTATTCGTTGTGGTTTTGACCAGATTTGACACACGAGGAGGTGGATTCGAGAGGAAAAAGCATAGCGGACTAGTCTTGTGGCCGGTTTGAGGTGAGTAATAGATGTAGATGATGACCTGAGGGTTTGAAACCCCGGCATATCACACTGTGACGCTATATTGAGGCGAGACACATACTCTACGGTGAGTGCGGGGTCGTTTATGATTGGGGACTATAGCTTAGTCCGTCCGAGTGATGTTCGAACTGTGTTATTGATTAGAAATTGATTGGTAAGCATCCTACTTGGATTGCTATGAGCATATTTGGGCTGTGTGCCGATTATTTGGATCCTTTAGGGATTATTATCATTGTTTCCATGATGCTTAGCATGTTTTCATGATATCAGTCCTGCGTTAAACACTGTCTCGAAATGATTAATAAATTTCCCAAGTTTTAAACACTTAATCTGTAATTCCTAATAATTGGAACTGAAAATGATAAACTTGACTGTGCCTGTGTGGCTTACATGCATATATCTGGACTGAGTGTGGATCGGGTTGCACGCCGCAGCGAATGCTACGATGATAATTGCGCTTGGGATATAGGAGCCCCTCCGGAGTCTGAACCCCCACAGTGAGCGCGAGTACCCAAATGGATCGGGCTGAATGCCGCAGCGATCATGTGCATTGCATTGCATTCATGCATCGATGTCTATCTATTTTACCTGTCATTACCTGATGTTGTTCCACCGTTAAATGTGTAGAACTATTGGTTATAGCTTTGCATAGTTATATTTTGGGATTTCTTACTGTCAGCCATTATATATGTTTATTACCACTGAGTTGGAAGTACTCACTTTACTCCCTACACCATGTGTGCAGATTCAGGTGTCTCGGGAGCATAGTTGAGCTATTTGTTATTTTCAGAGCTTCTCAAGAGTTGTCGAGTAGTTGTCTGACGTTCGCAGGACCCGACTCCTCCCCTATCCCTTTATTATTTCCGCATTTTAAAACATCAGCATTACTGAGGATTTTTTTTTTTGTTATCTTAGAGGCTCTAGACTCATGACCCCAGATCTTTGGGAGATGTTGGTTATGTCAGTGTTTCATGTTGCTTCTATCTAAACTATTGATTAATAGTCTTTTTAAATGGTTAATTTAATGCTATAAATTGGAAATGGGTAGTGTGAATGAGTTGTGAGTGTTATATGGTCGGGCTTGCCTAGCAATTGTGTTGGGCTCCATCACGATCGTGATTAGGGTCATGACAACATTTCTCATCTTAGAAATCATGTCTTTAAGTTCTTGTACTTCTGCATTTGCTACATATAGAAATCATGATCTTAGGTTTTTCTGTACTTCTGCATTTGTTGCATATAGAAATCATGATCTTAGATTTTTCTGTACTTCTGCATATGCTGCATATAGAAATCATGATCTTAGGTTTTCTGTACTTCTGCATATACATGTCATTAGGCAAATAATCATAAGTCTAATAATAATCAACTTCATTCTAGATACCATGCATGTAGGACTCTTGCATCTATGTAATCTCTTAAAACGAATAACGCTTAGACAACTTGCCTATAGGAATAATTAATCGAATCAGCGTCGTCTATTTTATCTATACGTCTAAAACCACTCATAAGGTCGTTTAAAATTTGTAGATCTTTGTTTATAAAACCGGCAATCTTTTCCTTAAATTCAATATGCTCTTTTAGATATCATGCCTATAGGTCTCACTTAGGCAAACCATTAGGTAATTAATTAATTGTATCAGTTCTTGATAAACTATATCCAGACAAGGCTAATTTGGACTCCTCATCTGAGAAATATGTGATAAATCAGCCTATCCTAACGCTTTTAAATTTAATTCAGATCATAACCAGCATTTGAAGTCATGCTACATATTTTCCTTTGAGTGAGGAGACCTGTTTGAGGCTTAACTGTTGTTTGTTTCTCCCCTATTTGATTATGTATTTTGTTTGTCGCCTAGAATTTATCCTTTTTTAAACTTCTGAAAGTCCCCCAATTCCCTCCCTTTAAGGATTAGTAGTCTCCTTGCCTCTGAGACTGATAGGATTGGGGCGGGTAATAGCATGCAATAAGTAACGATACTATTCCGCGCTTTAATACCTTCACAGGGTGGGAAGGGTAGATATGGATATGATGACCGGTGCACTAATATCATGTGTGACCCCTCTTCTGAGGAGTGATTTCTGGATATTGCATTGATGCGATCCATATTGATTATAAACCTAGGACCCCCCATTTCCCTTTACTTGTTTTTCATTTATTGTTTAAATCTTTTCTTAAAATTTCTGCCCTCTTTAATTCTCCTCAAATTTCAATTTACTTGCAATATTATGTGAAAACTCCCTTTACTTGAACCCTTATTTGTTTACTTGTTAAGTAAGTCACAATTATAACATGTCTGGGAACCACACTAGTGGATCTTGGGGGGTGTCTAACATCTTCCCCCCGAGATAATTTCAAGCCCTTACCCATTCTCTCGTTCTTATTTTCTTTTAATTTCTTAGTATCCTAATGCACTTAATCATTAGGTGGCAACTCTCCTAAATCTCAAAACCCAAATTCTCAAAAGGAATAGAGTTTTCCTCCCAAATGTCGTAAACCTGATTTCGCCTTAGAAATAGGGGGTATTGACAAAATGGCGACTCTGCTGGGGATATTCTTTAGTCTTTTACCACTTCATGTTATTTGTGACTTTATTGCTTCTTTGCTGCTTTTATTTAATGTCTTTATCTCTCTTCTACTTAAAAATTGACTTGGCTTTTTGTTTTCTTTTCTTTAATGCTTTTACCGCTTTCCTTCAATATTGTTGTAATTATGAGCAATTATTGTAATCATTACTTTATGAATGTGAAAATACATAAAAATTTGTTTCATTCTTGTAATTGCATCTTCAACATCATATTCCACTCATGCCAAACAAATACCATAGCAACGCTTATAATGAGTGGTTGCGCCCTTCCGATAATATTACCCCCTAAATTTGACAAAGGCGTATTTGCGGTAAAACTAGTCGATCAGCGGTGCAGTCGACGGTTCCATGCCTTTCCCTCTTGAGTTGTCCGCTCAAGGGTACTAGTCTAATACCCCATAGAAAACTTACTCTATTTTAAACTGTGCATGCATCATGGTCAAATATAGCCGAGTCAGTTATGTTGTCCGCATAATGACTCTTTAAGATAGCCTTGTCCCAAGTCCACTAGGTTTTCTTGGAACCCAAACGGGCAACACCATATTTTGTGTATTTATTTGGAGAACTAAATGCTGTTTATACTAATTATTGGTTTAAATAGTCGAGTCTAGCGGGGTAAGGGCCTAACACTTTGTCTTGTATAAATAGGAGGCACGAAGTCCCAAGATTCGGCATGGTCACCAATAGATACTTGGAGCATAGTGGAGTTGGAAAGGAAATTCATCAAGAGGAACGAGGACTGCCAGAATACTGAAGAAAACGAAGGAGGACACTTGGCGAGAAACCTACTTGATGTTGGGACTGCATGAGCTGGTGAAGTTGTTTGATGGAGCTAAAGATGCCGATTCTGGGGAAGGTCCTTCTAGGACCAAGTAGTTAGGATTCTTTTCTTTGCTTTAAATGTAATAAGGCCAATGGTCATTAGTAACATTTTATTTTCCGCAATTTTAGTGTCGTTTTGGGATTCGTCTTATCCAAATCAATAAAATGAGGCATTTAGCATTATAAGTTCTCCAAATCAACTTGTCTCTAGGCCTACCTCGGGCACAACGAGGCACTAAAATTAGGACACGATTTATATTCTTGCACTATGTGTTTAAATATCGTAATGTCTTTTCTCCTCATGATCCTTACTAACTTGTCACCTTGATTTGTTTTTACTTTTGTTTTATTCCCCTCCCCGAAAGGTTAGTTCGTGCACTCTAGCATCATCTTCATACTCTACGAGATCCAAGGGCCCTCCACCTCCTCTTCCTCCATGTCCTATCAGAAACAAGAACAAGGGAAAAATGGAACACTTGAGCAATATTAGGAAGGAGAGCTCTGTAAGGCCCCAGATTTTTTTTTTTGTTGAGTAATTTAAGATTTCGTCGTGCCAAGGTAGGCCAATTATTTTATTTTGTGTGAAAGTGAGGATTAATGATATGATGGATATCAATTGGATATGTTAATAAGCATATAAGTCATATTAGAGGTGAATTGTGGTCTAAGGAGAGGCCTAAGTCTAAGCCAAGTTGGAAAATTTCATAATGGACTAAAATTGTGAATGAGTACGCACAAGACCTCACTTTGGACGATCATATCTCCATTTATATAAGGATTTGTGTGATTCAAAACCTATCAAATTAAATCCCTTTGAGTCTAGTTTCCAACGCAACAAACCTTCGTCATTTGGAGATGTATACAGAACGTTATGACCATTTTACTGGGCATGTGTCACTAGTGCGACCATTAGCACGATCGTTCTAGTAGACGTGCATATTGCAAAGTATTCTGCCTCCCTAGCGTGAACTTAGCGTGAATGCGATAGTAGGAGACCTTTAAATATCCCAAGACTGGGTCTAGAGGGTTCCCAAGTCATTTTAGAGCTAAGGGTTTGCTACACCAAAGGGGAATCCATCCCACACTTCATTCCTATCATCCAAGGTAAGTTTTTGGAGTATTTTGAGTTGATTACTACTCCTAAACACTTATATTAACATGGATTGATCTTGAAAATCCATAGATTT
>MU754049.1:40324-65027 GCA_026770625.1 Nicotiana glauca
ATATATATATATATATATATATATATATGTTGTTGGAAGTTATAAATTGGTTAGGAATGATGGTAGAGTGAATTTTTGGTTAATGGTGATATTTGGATGAACCAATACTATAGTTATGATGTGTAAATATCTATACCTACAAGGTGTTTGATAATATGCCTAAATGGCATAAGTTATGGAATTTATTACTAATATTGGCCCTATTGAATGTTGTATTGTAGATTGAAGTTGCTTAAGTGTATTGGATCGTTGTAGTATCATTAAGGGGCGAATTTGAGGTATGTATATCTAAAACCCCGTCTTTTAAAAATTGAGCTTCCATGGTGCCCGCGTAAATGTTGTAAGTACAAAATATAACTGATGCAGTACTCGTTTTGTTACGTTAAGTGAATTGTTGTTGTGAAAATGTATTTGCTAGGTACTTCTTCATGTGTTTAATACATTATTCTTGGTAAATGAGTATGTGTGAAGAATATGAACTATTTGCTTAAATGCATAGACTTCAAGTCAAGTTTAAATTGACATTGAGTTGCATATATTATACCAAACTATGTGAAATCCTCTATGTATAGAGATATTTGAAGTAATCAAATGAATTTGGGAAATAGAGCGTGGCCAATATGCCGAGAACTTGAATTATAATTGTATATTATCGTGATTGGAAAAGAAGGATTCAAGTATAATTGGTGTAATTGCTTGCTCGTGTCTTTGATGTGTTTTATGATGGGGTGGTGTATGCCCTCTACTGATTTGGAAGAATCCGTTGTGTTTAAAGTCCCATTGTCAATAAACTTGAGGTGTATGATTTTTGAGATATTGTATATGTCGAGGATTCATGGTTCCTCTCATGTGTACTTGATATCTTAAATTAAATGGTCTATTGTTGAAATTGATATTGATGTGAAATGTGGGAAAGAAGAGATTGAGTTATGAAATATGGCCTAGTGTCAAGTATGATGTGATAATTGTGGCCCCAAGTGCCTATGAATTGATATATGTGAAATAAAGATTCAAATGAGATGATTAATGAGAAGGGAACAACGCCTTGGCAAGGCGGCCTAGCCGATCGGGCTGAGATCGGACTCCGCTTAAGATAACGGTGGTATTGTGAATGAATTTTGGAAGAAGGGAAAAATGAGATTGTGATTGAAGTATATGTCTCAAATGAGGCGACCTAGCCGATCGGGTCGAGATCGGACTCCGCTCAAGATAGCGGTGGTATTATAAACATTGTTGAACAGTATGAAATGCCCCAAACTAAAAGCTATGGGAAAATGATGTGAAAATGGTGAAATTCTTTTACTTGATAATGTTGTGATCATTTAAAGTGTTTGAGTTGTACTTGTGATTTCCTTATTATTGTATGGAACGCATAGGTGTATAACTTGAAATGTGAACCCTATGGAAGGGATATGAAATGCAGCCTAGAGGTATGGAAGTTATATGAAAGCTATGTGATCCCTTTTATTTGGTAATGTGGTGATTGTTTAAAGCTGTTGTTAAACCCTTATGATTTCCTTGTCCTTGCATGATCATTCTTTCTAATGAGATGTTGTTTAGTTATACATACCAGTGCTATTCGATGGCACTAACGTCCCTTTTGTCGGGGCCGCTATATCTTTAAATAGATGTAGGTGGTTCTATAGCAGGCAGTGTTGGTCACAGCCAATGGCGCATCATCCTTTTAGCTGACTTGGTGAGACCCACTTCATTTTGGGGTCCTGTACCGTTGTTTATCATATACTTTATATTTTTAGGTATAGCTGGAGCCTTGTTGCCGGCGTTTCCATATTATTCTTAAGTTATATTTAGAGGCTTCGTAGAAAGGTTGTAGGTGGTGTTTGGTATTGGGAATTAAAGTAGCAATATTGACGTTTGGCAAAGATTTATAAACTTGCTATATCTTGATAATCATGTTTTAAGTTTCTAATGGAAATAATGTGGAAGTTGTTCATGAAATACTTACTAAGTATGATCAATGGAGTCTATCTCCTATCTATTCATGAATTAGTTTGGGTAGAGTGAAACATAACAGGCTTGCTCAGTCGGGTTTACTCGGTTGAGCGCCGGTCGCGTTCCTCGGATTTTGGGGCGTGACAAGCTCGGTTGAAAGGGTAGAGACTTCTTAGGGTATTCAGGCTTCCAAGGAAAGTGCCTCCCAGCTTGAACAAAAGTTATTGAAATTTCAGGAAGAATTGGACCAAGTCCGGAATTTGGCCAGCTTGTCGTTTTCCCTCACTACCCCAGATGTCAACTTTTCCAACACTCAAAACCCCGTGCCTTCACAAAACATCCTGAAACCACAAAATCAACTTGCTCCCCATCACCACTGCAACACATGCCAGACTCCAAGTAACATTCCATTACTCATCCCTGAACCACTAAACTATATAAATGAGCATTCTTACCCTCATCACAATAACCCCATTTATGTGGAAACCATGCCGCATCCTACTCAACCCATTTCAAGCACACCTGAGTCTAATGAAAAAGACTCTTTTATCATGAACCTGGCCGCAGAGCTCAAGAAGCTGACTAGCCAAGTCCAGGGTTTTGAAGGAAACAAAGGTATCGAGGGGCTGAATTATGAGGACTTTTGCATCTAGCTAGATGTCAAACTATTGGAGGCATACAAACCTCCGAAGTTCAAAATGTTTGATGGCATAGGGAATCTCCATTTGAGGACATACTACGATAAGTTGGTCGGAGTCGGAAGAGATGAAAAGATCCACATGAAGCTCTTTATGAGAAGTATGAAAGGGGATGCTCTATCTTGGTACATCAGCCAAGATCTCAAGAAGTGGACAAATTGGGTAGGTATGGCATCAAATTTCATGGACAAGTTCATATCCAACACAGAGAATGCGTCGGATGTATTCTACATCCAGAATTTAAAGAAGGAACCCACAGAGACATTTCGCGAGTATGCTACTCGTTGGAGATCTGAAGCTGCTAAGGTCAAGACGACTTTAGAAGAAGAACACATGAACAGGTTTTTTGTCCAAGCTCAAGACCCACAGTACTATGAGAGGCTGATGTTGATTGAAGGCCAGAAATTTTCCGATATCGTCAAGCTAGGGGAGAGGACCGAGGAAGGCATTAAAAGTGGTATGGTCGCTAACTTTGAAGCATTGCAGGCCACTAACAAGGTTCTACAGTCTGGAGGCACATCCAAGAAAAGGGATGTGAGTGCCGTAATGGTTTCACAGAGGACAAAATCCCCATTCAAATACCAAACCTACCCATTACCTCCACTCACATATCAACCTATCCCAAATTACCAAGCACCCTCGCCTTCCTACCAAGCTCCACCACCTACTTACCAATCATCTCCACCTCCTGCATACCAGCTTACATCACCCAAATACTCCAAACCCGCATATGCCTACCAAGCCTACAATACCCAACAAGCTCACTATCAATCACCTCGCCAAAATTTCCCTAGATCCCGACCAAACTTCGACCGCAAACCTCCCGTGCAATACACCGCCATTGCCGAACCAATTGACCAGCTGTATGAAAGGCTTAAAGCTACTGGTTACACCATCCTATCCCTGCCATAACTCCAAAAAATCCTTCCCAGTGGGTCAACCCAAACAAGACCTGTGCATACCATTCCGGCATGAAGGATCATACCATTGATGAGTGTCGTTCCCTGAAGGACAAGATCCAAGCTTTGATTGAAAACAAGATCATTGTGGCAAAGGAGCCTGCTCCAAATGTCCGCAACAACCCTCTACCTGACCACAAAGGCGGAGGCGTTCATATGATAGAGATAGAAGATGATTGGGACCCCAAATGATCGATCGGATTGATCACTGAAGGTGACGAGCCAAAGAAATCGACAGTCACACTTAATCTGATTGTAGTCCAGATCTAGCCTTCTGGAGATGCTGAAGTGAACATGTCCATACCACTTGAGTTCGAGGCACCTTCTTCTGCAAAGGCGCCGGGACCGATTGAGGTCGGGTTTGGGTCCCCAATGGCACCTGTACCATTTGAAGTTGTTGTGTTACCTCCCAAAGTAAGGGTACCCATTCCTGTGGCTATGTCAACCATAGCACTATTCCATACGAAGACCATCCCTTGGGGTTACACAGTCGAGGCAAGGAGAAAAGGAAAAGCAACCACCGGAGAAGCAGTTGCGGTGCAGGGTATGGCAAGAACCGGCAGGGTTTATACTCTGGAGCATTTAGATGAATCGAGTAAGAAAGCCTCTGGACGGCCTATTGAAACTGGGCCCGATGATCTTTGGAGGAAGATACAAGCCAAAGAATACTCAATCGTTGATCAACTGAATAAAACACCGGCACAGATCTCCATCCTAGCTCTTCTGCAAAGCTCCGATGCACATAAGAATGCCTTGTTGAAGATACTGAGTGAGGCATATGTACCCAGCAACATAACTGGAGGAGAAATGGTGAACATGGTGGGACAAGTATTGGAAAGTCACAAAATCACTTTCCACGAAGATGAGCTACCACCAGAAAGGCTGATCCACAACAAGGCATTACATATCACTGTGCAATGCGATGATTATTTCATCACCAGGATTTTGATTGACGGAGGGTCTAGCCTCAACATTTGTCCCTTGGTGACTCTCAGAACATTGGGGAAGAGCCTGCATGATATCAAGGATGGAGCCATCAACGTCAAAGCTTTCGATGGTTCGCAAAGGTCCACTATTAGGGAAATAAGTTTGTGTTTGCAAATGGGACCAACTTGATTTGATGTTGACTTTCAAGTGATAGACATCCCAGCATCCTACAATTTGTTATTGGGACAGCCCTGGATCGCTCTGCTGGAGCCGTAGCATCAACCTTACACCAGGCAGTGAAATTTGAGTGGAATCACCAAGAGGTGATTATTCACGGCGACGGTAGCAATCCCATATACAGTCGCCAAACCATTCCAGCAATCGGAGAAAGGAGAAAGATAGGTGGGGAAACTTGCCACCACATTGAGCGAGTCAATGTCGTGGACAAGGATAAATAGTGGGATAACAATATTGAAAGCATATTGAATTGGAGCGGATATGAACCTAGCAAGGGACTCGGCAACAACCTCCAGGGAATCACCAAACCTTCAAGGTGAAGAAACATGGTACCAATTTTGGTTTGGGGTATGAATACACTTGGGAAGAGTTCAACCCCTGGTCGCCACCATGGCGAAGTCCCTACTACCCACTGGAGCATCCGATACCCCGTCTGGAGTAGACTTTTCAATCAGTCGAAGTCATAAATGGGTCAGAAGAAGAGAAAGCATTAGCAGCAATGAGGAACTTGTTCCTGAAGGATGATAATATGGACTATTGTGTCGTTTTCGATGAGGATGGGGAGGAAGGCCCTTCCATACAAGCCGTGAGCTAAGGAGCATGCCTCAACAATTGGTCCATCAGAACTACCAGGGCTCGGAAGGCTTCGAGGTAGCAAGGCTAAACAAAGCATCATGCATCATCTTTATTTTTCGCTAGTTGATTTTCTTTCCGCATTTTAATTTTGAAATAAGAGCTCCAATGTTCAAAACAACTATGAAATTTATCAAAGCATTTCAGTTTCTTATAAATCTCACTCTTATTATTTTTCTATCGTTTACTTTATTTACACAGCAATTATCTTGATGAACCGACGATTGTGACATGCAACAAGACAAAGCAACAAACGGACATAGACTTGGAAGAGGATGATATACCAGAAGAGATCGTTAAAAAGGTTGAGTATTTTGAGAATATACTTAAGTCTAACTTGGACGAAACTGAGATTGTCAACTTGGGAGATGCAGAGAACGTCAAAGAAATGCGTATCATTGTTCATCTATCATCATCAGAAAATGAAGAGTACACGAAATTTCTAAAGGAATATGAGGACATATTCGCATGGTTATATGATGATACGACCGGTCTCAGTACATCTATTATGGCTCACAAACTGCCAACCGATACTGCATGCCCGCCTGCCAGTAAAATAGAAGCTCAGAAAGTTCAAACCTGACATGAGTTTGAAAATCAAGGAAGAAGTCACCAAACAAGTCAAAGCCAAGGTCCTCAGGGTAGAGGAGTATCCAACATGGCTAGCCAACATTGTTCCAGTGCCGAAGAAGGACGGGAAGGTCAGAGTCTGTGTCAACTACCGGGACCTCAACCGGGCCAGTCCAAAAGACGATTTTCCCTTGCCGAATATACACATTCTGATTGACAACTATGCCAAGCACGAGCTGCAGTCATTTGTTGATTGTTTTGCTAGGTATCATCAGATATGGATAGATGAGGAAGACATGGAGAAAATGGCTTTTATTACGCCATGAGGGATGTATTGTTACAAGATGATATCGTTTGGGTTGAAGAATGCTGGGGCCACCTACATGAGGGCCATGCTACTATTTTCCATGACATGATACACAAAGAGATCAAGGTGTATGTAGACGATGTCATCATCAAATCCAAGAAAGCCACTGACCACATGGAAGATCTAAGGAAATTCTTTAACGGACTGATGAGTACAATCTAAAATTGAATCCCGCCAAGTGAGCATTCAGGGTCCCTGCTGGAAAGTTGCTGGGGTTCATCGTAAGTCGCCGAGGAATAGAGCTGGATCCATCAAAGGTTAAGGCCATTCAAGAATTGCCACCACCAAAGAACAAGAAAGAGGTCATGAGTTTCTTGGGAAGACTCAATTACATCTGCCGGTTCATAGCCCAATCAACTGTCATTTGTGAGCCAATCTTTAAGATGTTGAAGAAAAATGCTGCTACTAAATGGATTGATGATTGTCAGAAAGCCTTTGACATAATCAAGGAATACCTATCAACGCTGCTAGTTTTGGTTCCGCCTGAACTGGGTAGACCGCTATTGCTCTACCTTATAGTATTGGATGAAGCATTCAGTTGTCTTCTAGGGCAACACGATGAAATAGGGAGAAAGGAGAAATCCCTCTATTACCTCAGCAAGAAGTTCACCCCATACGAGGCCCGATATTCTCTATTAGAGCGCACATGTTGTGCTCTGACTTGGGTAGCTCAAAAGTTGAGGCATTATTTCTGTGCCTATACCACTTATCTCATATCGAGAATGGATCTGCTGAAGTATATCTTCCAAAAGCCCATGCCCATGGGCAAGCTAGCTAAGTGGAAAATCTTGTCGAGTGAATTCAACATTGTTTACATGACCCAGAAGGCAATTAAAGGACAAGCACTGGCAGATCATCTTGCCAAAAATCCCGTGGACAGAGAATACGAGCCTTTAAAGACGTATTTTCCTGACGATGAGGTCTCTTTCATAGAAGAAGATATCGCAGAATCCTATGATGGTTGGAGAATGTTTTTCAATGGAGCAGCAAACTTCAAAGGAGTTGGCATAGGAGCAGTCCTAGTATCAAAAACCGGCCAGCATTATCCGGTATCTACCAAGCTCAGGTTCCCCTGCACCAATAATATGGCCGAATACGAAGCATGCATCTTAGGGTTCAAGCTGGCTATTGATACGAACATTCAAGAGTTACTAGTGATCGAGGATTCAGATTTTCTCATACATCAGGTCCGAGAAGAATGGGCAACCATGAACTCTAAGATACTCCCTTATCTGCATCATGTACAGGAGTTGAGGAAGAGGTTTACAAAGATAAAATTCCAACATGTTCCCAGAGTCCAGAATGAGTTTGCCGACACATTGGCTACGATATCATCTATGATTCAGCATCCAGATAAGAACTTCATTGATTCTATCCCGATGAAAATTCATGATCAGCCAGCTTAGTGTGCTCATGTCAAGGAAGAAGTAGAAGGAAAACCCTGGTTTCATGATATCAAGGAATATTTGGCAATATGGGATTACCCAGAACTTGCAAACACTACTCAAAAGCGCAAACTGCGAAGGTTGTCCAATCACTTCTTTCACAGCGGAGGAATCCTGTATAGGAGGACTCCCGATTTGGGATTACTATGGTGTGTCGAAGCAAAGGAAGCATCCAGGTTGTTAGAAGAGGTTCATGCAGGGACCTGCAGTCCACATATGAAAGGTTTTGTCTTAGCAAATAAGATACTCCGAGCAGGATATTTTTTGGATAACTATAGAAACGGACTGCATCTAATACGTCCAAAAATGCCATCGCAATCAGATAAACGTAGACATGATAAATGTGCCTCCAAATGAGCTTACTGCAACAAGCTCTCCATGACCGTTCGTCGCTTGGGGAATGGATGTTATCGGACCTATCGAGCCTGCCGCATCAAACGGGCAAAGGTTCATTCTAGTAATGTAATCGGTCATTTTGAGCCCAAGCGCATCGTTCAGCAGTCTGAGGCCATGAGCAGCTTCATTTCAGGTATTATGACTTGTTCGCATGGTCGGAATTTAAATTCAGGAAGATCGGAGTCAAATTTAAAAGAAAATTCTCATTTGAGAAGCTTAAAGTTGAAAGAATGAACTAGGATTCGATTTTTGATTAAACGACCTTGGAATGAAGATATGAAGGTTCCAGCAGGTTCGTATGATAATTTCCGACTTGGACGTATGCCCGGTTCAGGTTTTGGATAACCCGGGAGCGTTTTGGCGCCTATTGTGGAAGTTAGCATTTTAGAAAGAATTTCTTAAGTTTGGCTTGAAGTGCATTTCAATTTTATCAATGTCCGTTTGGGATTCCGAGACAGGGAGTAGCTCCGTATAGTGATTCTGTAGTTGGGAGCGCGATCGAAAGTGAATTCGGAGGTCCGTAGGTCATTTTGAAGCCATTTGGCTAAAGATAGAAATTTGAAGGTTTTGGGAAGTTTGACCGAAGGTTGACTTTTTGATATCGAGGTCGGAATCCAATTTCAGAAGTTGGAGTGGGTCCGCAATGTCAAATGTGCCTTGTGTGCAAAATTTAAAGTCAATCGGACGTGATTTGATAGGTTTAAACATCGGAAATAGAAGTTGGAAAGTTCAAAAGTTCATAAAGCGTGGATTGGAAGTCGATTGATGATTTTAGCATTGCTTGATATGATTTGAGGCCTCGAGCAGGTCCATAATGTGTTTTGGGATTGGTTGGTATGGTTGGTTGGGGTCCCGAGGACCTCGGGTGGATTCCGGGTGGTTAACGGATCGAACTTGGAATTTAAGAAGAAATGAAGCAGCTGGTACCTGGAATTTCCGCTTCTGCGGAAATGGGACCATATATGCGGCCCCGTAGAAGCGAGGAGGAAGCCACAGAAGCGGTCGAGCGTGAGGACAGCCAGGACCACAGAAGCGGGCCTTTATCCGCTGATGCGGAACCGCAGAGGCGGTTGGCTGACCGCAAAACTGAAAATGGGCTAGAGCCCAGGGACCGCAGAAGAGGAATATTTTCTGCAAAAGCGGAACCGCGGAAGCGGGATTATTTCCGCAGAAGCGAAAATCCCTGAGGGCAGAAGGTTAATTTAAAGTCGGGGATTGGCCATTTCTCTCATATTTCTCATGGCTTGGGCGATTTTGGAGAGCTTCAAGGAGGGGATTTTCATTGTCAATGTCAATGTAAGTTATCTCCATCACTTTTGAGTTAAATATATCAATTTTTTATGGATTTAAGCATGAAGATTAGTGTAAATTTGGGGTTTTGATTGAAAACCTAGGAAATTAGAAATCTTGGATTTTGACCACGATTTTGAGTATGGAATTAGGAGAAAATTATATATTTGAGTTTCCAAGGTCATGGGTAACCTTTATCATTGAGAAATTTCGGAATTCTTGCACGTGGGCCCGAGGGCATTTTGTTCATTTCACTAAGCGGAGCTGGAAATTTGTATAATTTGAATTGTTAACAAATATTTGAGCATGTTCTCATTATTTTGTCGTTAATTGGCTAGATTTGGTGCATTGTGCGTTGGTTCAAGCCTTCGGAAGAATGAAGAATGTCGGTTTTGAGTCTTTGGAGCGAGGTGAGTCTCCTTAATCTTGTGAGGGGGAATTTACCCCATAGGTGAGTTAAATTGGTTATGTGCTCCTATTTGTGGGGGCTACGTACGCACGAGGTGACGAGAGTCCGTACGTAGCTACTATTATGCTATTGTCCGGGTAGTCTAGGACCCAATAAAAACATGTTATACTTGGATTACTGTGAACCCATTGATAGTTTGAATTGTTTAAATCACCTTGAATTGGTAAAGGAATTTAAAAAGAGATTTAATATTAAATTTTCCCGAAAATGTTAAAAGAGAAATTTGTCTAATTGGTTGATTATCGCCGATAAGCTCTAAATTTCCTACTTGAGCATGTATTTTATGTGTGCCTGTGTAGCATGGATGATTCGCAAGTGGGATATGTGTTTATTTATGGAACGGTCCTAATGCCTCGATGAGAATAGATGCATCTATGATTCGTGCCGCTCGACCCTCGGCAGTGCACAGTTTACATTCCTGTTGGAGCGGGTCGTCGCCTCAGTGTAATTTGTGCATGTTTATCTGTTACTTGAAAATTGTAAATGTGGAATTGGCCCTACGTGGCTTGATATAAACTGATAAGATAATAAAGAACAGACTTTAGAAGCCCTTGATTCCCTTGATTTATTGTTGAAGGTGTTTACCTGTTTTTCTGGCTTCATAATTAGAACTTCTATACAAACCCATGATTATCCTCGCACTTATTTCAATATTGCTAATTGACCTCTAGTGAGTGTCGGAGTTGGCTATCTCGTCTCTACCCCTTCGGGATTAGGCAGGACACTCACTGAGTACACGTTGATTACGTACTCATACTATACTTTTGTGCATTTTTGTTGCACAGGTATATATACCTCTAGCAGCCTATTGGGCGTAGCAGCCAGGGATGACGCTGGGACTAGGTGAGCTGCATTGTTCGAGGTGACCCGCAGCTAGTGTATTTCCTTTCAGCATTTTGTATCTTATTCCCTGTCCACTGTATTTCGGATAGGTGTTGTATTTTATATTTCTTATCAGTAGTTGCTCATGTACTTGTGACACCGAGTTCTGGGAATGTATTTGGATTGTTTGGAAATCTTAAAAGTTGTTTAAATATTTCATTATTCATTCGGAGGAATATACTGAGTCTTGTTTAAATTGTATAAAAGAAATGTTTTCAAAATTGCTATAACGAGAATTTAATCAAGTATTTTAGTTGGCTTGCCTGACAGAGGTGTTCGGCGCCACCACGACCCTTAGTGGATTTTGGGTCATGACAACATTGTATCAGAGCACTAGGTTCCCATCGGTCTCACGAGTTATGAGCAAGTCTAGTAGAGTCTCGCGGATCGGTACGGAGACGTCTATACTTATCCTCGGGATGTTACAGGGTTGTTAGGAGTACTTCCCTTCTTTGTTTCCTTATCGTGCGGTTCGATTCCTTTGAGGCTTATGCCTTTGATTCCTTCCCACTCAATCTTACGCGACGCGAGCGCTTGTTATAAATCGAAAATTGAAGGATTTCAATGGCACTACAAATGTGGTGAGGGATGATTTTCCCGATATAGTTGATTGGACTATTGTAGTTGTATTTCGAGGGATATTCTATTGTTTTAGCTCAGTAACAACACTTCTAATAGCCTTGAGGCTAGGCACGGGTTGCCATGATGCTTATGAACAATTATTCCGCAATGTTGTTGTGATGGTGGGACGTTTGCCCACGTGTCAGGGCAGTGAATAAATTGAATGAGGTTTACTCAGCGTATAATCAAGGGATTCAGTATTTTATTCCCGGCAGGGAAAGGTCAATCGAACTAAGGATGGACAGATGGGTACTGGTGGAAGTAATAAAATGTGGTAATTGCAAGCATGGTGGAGTTCTCCTCTATATGGGGGTGTTGTTGTCCTAATTGAACACTTTAAGCTTGTCAGTGTTATGATCTGCTACAATTCGCCTTTCGGCAAGATATTGTGAAATAATATTGGAGGTACAACTGTCAGATATCGCATGATGCGGTGGTTTAAGATCGAATCAGAATTTCTAATGTTGATGGCTAGAGAAAGATGACCTTTGGAAAGGTTTAAAGTTAGTAGCAATGGTGGGTTCAAGTGCCACGAAGATAGATTTTATTTAAGGCAGCAATTGAGCAGCAAAGTATGAGGAAAGACATGTGGGAAGTGCCAGGCGGTGTTCAAAATTTCTAGAAGGCCAAGTATGAGGAGCAAGGTTGAGTGACCGATTAAGGAGATGAGTTCCGCCAAAGTGGGAGAGTGGCGGGTGTTGCATATGGGCTTGGTAGTAGGGATACTATGCGCCCTAAGGAGAGTTTGGATCGAATTGGTGATTTAAGTGATTGGTGATTAAAGTTTGCGGGTATGATTTGAAGTATAGGCTATTATGCGGCAAATTATTGATATGGCAGAAAGGAGCTGCTTGAAATGGAGGAGGGTGCAGCATAACCCTGAATTGGAAGGATATTGCCGCACATTTAATTGATCCGCGAGGGGTGAATGGACTTGTGCAGCTGGAAGGTGAGCTCGGACTGAGGATGAGCTATTGGTGTCATAGTGAATGTACCCGTGCAGCGGCGTGGGAAGATGTCGGAAGGTGATTCCCCTAGGTGGGTTATCCCCCGTGAGCATATTAGTGGTCGCGTGGTTGGCGAAGCTTCTGCAAGGAATTATATTGGTTGTTCAACAAAAAGATCAGTTGTGCGAATGTGGATGATGACTCAGAATATGAAAGATGGGGATTTACAGAAGGATCCCGAGAGATTTTGATAATTGGTGCCGCGAGGTTAAGTCAATGAGAGGTAAAAAGGTCGGGCGAACTCAAGAATTGGGAAATGATGGCTTCAAGCTAAGTGGGAGAGTCCCACCGCTTATGATTGGGTTGTATGATTAATTACTTGCGTGATTTATGGTTATTAGCATATTGATGGATTAATTCAGCTACGAGAAAAGACCATAAGTAGTAAAGTAAGCGGAGGAATTATTAAGGATGTGCTACGGTTAGCCTTATGGGCTCATGTTCGAACTTGGGAAAGGATTCAAGATTTACGCCTTGTATAGAAATGGGTTAAAAGGAGAGTGAATCTGCTAGGTGCTTCATTGAGAGGGTATTAAAGTGCTAGAAGATTCAGGTAGTTGATTATATTCGGGATCAAGTCAGAGCGGGTGGCTCTCAGCAACGGTCCTAGCGGAACTCAAAAGATGAAGTGTGGTGCTCAACGATTTCAAGCCTATAAGTGCAACTAAGAATCTAGTTTTGTAGCAGCTTATGAGAAGGTGCCCAGAATGTTCTATGATATGTTACCTTGTGGTGTATTATTTGAGAAATGTGAAATAATTCGTGAGATTTGAGACAGCATGGTCTCACAATTCAAGGTCACTCGGGGTAAGTGTAGAGGGAGTATGTTATGCGTTGAAGAGAATTAGTATTACTTCCAAAGCAATCAAGGATAAATTGGAGTGAAAGGGATTGATTAGCCATAGTTGAATTTGGCATGTTGGGGTCTGTGATCCGTTCATTCAGCGTGATCAAGTTATGCGTTTGATTTGTGGCGGTATGTGTGAGGTTTGTCGGCTGCCATAATTGATAATATTCTAAACCATTCTACTATTGTGGCTTGTTATGTGGAAGCAGGTTCTGGAAGGGCTTTGGTGGCTTTGACCACTACTTGCAGATTTGCATATTCTACGGTTATGGAAATTTACCTGTGTGCTTTTATGAATCTCCTGAAGCGAGTTAAGTGAAAAGTTCGTATATGATGAATTGTTAAAATGTTAATGATTTTGGAGTTATGATGAAAAATTGTGTTCTATCGTATTTTGGCACGTTGGGTACGGTGAGAGGTATGGAAATTAGAAGTGAGGGTCAAGGTTGCAGTTCGGTGTTGACAAGGATGTCATGGGCTCGGATGAGCAAGGAAAGGGTTGAATGATTAGAGTAAATTGGTATTGTCCTCTGCGTCACCTGAGATCGATGTGTTGTGGAAGAGGTCTTGCATCCTGGTTAAGGATTCTGGATCGCTTTTCAGTGTTAGTGAGTCCGATGGTTTAGATGTGCGGACTCGTTATTT
This sequence comes from Nicotiana glauca, assembly GCA_026770625.1. NCBI lineage: Eukaryota > Viridiplantae > Streptophyta > Magnoliopsida > Solanales > Solanaceae > Nicotiana > Nicotiana glauca. The sequence continues at coordinate 54,271 of MU754049.1, forward strand.
ATTTCGGAAGATTGTGGGAACGTGTTCCACGGGAAAATTGTACTAGTGTGGCATGTAGCCACTTGTTTGAATAAAGATTTAAATCAAGTATGAGGAATTTGGGTAATATCATTGCTTTGAGAATCTATGCGTGGAGGGCACCTTATTTATTGGGTTATGACTGAGGAGGTTTGCTCCGGTTATGATGGTTGTTCTTGTGTGTTATGAGAAGAAGGAAATTAGTATGGACCTTTGGAAGGTTATTGGCTTAATTTGATGTGATTAGGATTGACTTGAGGTCGGTGGATGGGTTTAAATGTGATTATGGGCTCTATGATAGGCCAGTTGTGTTCATTTCAGTAATGTGCTCCTTATGGAGTAGTCAGGGTGTCATCTCGTTGTCAAATATTTCATGAAGTGATACATTGCGTCGTGTGAGTTGTGAGACGACCTGAGGAATTGTGTATGTGTTGAGGACCCGCGTGGGAATGTCGTATTATGAGCGAATGGCTCTTGAGATTCAGATCTTGTACCGCACCTCAGTTGTGCTTGAATTTTGTAGCCTATAGCGCTATGTGCTTTCTCAGGGATGGTATTATGCACTTAACGTGCTTGTGATCGAAATTTGATATTTTTATTGTAATGAGCAGATTTAGCTCGAAGTGCAATCTCCTTATGTGAGATCTATGTGTGGATCGGATGGCACGCCGCCATGGGTATGTTATTTGGATCGGGTGGCACGCCGCCATAGGTATGTTATTTGGATCGGGTGGCACGCCGCCACGGGTATTGTTATTTGGATCGGGTTGTGCGCCGCAACAGTGTGATGTTGAGTGTAGTTTTCTATATGCTAATTTTGTATGTCCTGCTTCCTATCTTCTAAGAAAAGCCTGTATTAGCGCGGGGGTTAGGTAATTCCTCCCAGAGTTCGATTTCCTGTTTGTGTTGTGTCCGGATTGGTGACCTATTGGCACATTGTGGCATCATATGAGACTTGTGGTCGCATTCGGAGTGGCTTATTGCTTGAGTAGTTCGTACTGAGTAATATGAGATTGTGGGATTTAGGATCAGTGCAATCTGATTATATGAAGTATATTAAGGAGCGAAGATCGTTATTTGGTTCAGAATGTGGTAATGTTTCTTGTTAGAAGTATAGACTCGATGATTGGTTGACTCGGCAGTTGATTATGAATCTCGGCATCTCATCCATCGTGGCGGTACTGTAATAGTTAGAGTAAGACCTAGGTAGGTCATGAGGTGCAATGGGAGCATCGGATTCGTGGAATTTCGATTAATTCAAACAAAAATGCTATTATGGTCCTATGAGTAAAGTGATGCAAAGTGTGAATTCAGCAAAGTTATGCAGTCATGTTTGAGTACAGCGTATAGTGTTTGATACGGTGATCATATGTTGGAAACAGGCCTGACATAGAATTTCGGATGTTGGAATTGGGCTCTAAGGCTTAATTGCTTGAGTAAAAGAGAATATATTCGGAATTTATCGAGCTAATGTGCTTAACTGAGTTGTGATAGCACGGGAAGGTGCACGAGGTGCTGGGCAGTGATTTCAGGCTACTTTGGTATAGTTCTCAACACGTTCGAGGACGAACGTATGTTTAAGTGGGAGAGAATGTAACGACCCGACCGGTCGTTTTGAGACCTAGCGCGTCGTTCAGCAGTCTGAGGCCATGAGCAGCTTCATTTCAGGTATTGTGACTTGTTCGCATGGTTGGAATTTAAATTCAAGAAGATCAGAGTCAAATTTAAATGAAAATTGTCATTTGAGAAGCTTAAAGTTGAAAGAATGAACTAGGATTGGATTTTTGATTAAACGACCTCGGAATCAAGATCTAAAGGTTACAGCAGGTTCGTATGATGATTTCGGACTTGGGCGTATGCCCGGTTCGGGTTTTGGATAACCCGGGAGCGTTTTGGCGCCTATTGGGGAAGTTAGCATTTTAGAAGGAATTTCTTAAGTTTGGCTTAAAGTGCATTTCAGTGTTATCGATGTCCGTTTGGGATTCCGAAACTGGGAGTAGCTCCGTATGGTGATTCTGGAGTTGGGAGCGTGATCGGAAGTGAATTCGGAGGTTCGTAGGTCATTTTCAAGCCATTTGGCTAAAGATAGAAATTTGAAGGTTTTGGGAAGTTTGACCGGAGATTGACTTTTTGATATCGGGGTCGGAATCCAATTCTGGAAGTTGGAGTGGGTCTGCAATGTCAAATTTGACTTGCATGCAAAATTTGAAGTCAATCGGACGTGATTTGATAGGTTTAAACATCGAAAATAGAAGTTGGAAAGTTCAAAGTTCATAAAGCTTGGATTGGAGGTCGATTGATGATTTTAGCGTTGCTTGATGTGATTTGAGGCCTCGAGCAGGATCGTAATGTGTTTTGGGATTGGTTGGTATGATTGGTTAGGGTCTCGGGGTCCTAGGGTGGATTCCGGGAGGTTAACGGATCGAACTTGGAATTTAAGAAGAACTGAAGCAGCTGGTATCTGGTATTTCCGCTTCTGCGGAAAAGGAAGCCGCAGAAGAGGTCGAGCATGAGGGCAGCCAGGACCGCAGAAGCGGCCCTTTATACGCTGATGCGGAACCACAGAAGCAAAAATGGGCTAGAGCCCAGGGACCGCAGAAGCGGAATATTTTCCGCAAAAGCAGGACCGCGGAAGCGGGATTATTTCCGCATAAGCGAAAATCCCTAGGGGCAAAAGGTTAATTTAAAGTCGGGGGTTGGCCATTTCTCTCCTATTTCTCATGGTTTGGGGTGATTTTGGAGAGCTTCAAGGAGGGGATTTTCGTCGTCAATGTCAAAATAAGTTATCCCCATCACTTTTGAGTTAAATATATCAATTATGTATGGATTTAAGCATGAAGATTAGTGTACATTTGGGGTTTTGGTTGAAACCCTAGGAAATTAGAAATCTTGGATTTTGACCACGATTTTGAGTATGGAATTAGGAGAAAATTATATATTTGAGTTTCCAAGGTCATGGTAACCTTTATCTTTGAGAAATTTCGGAATCCGGGCACGTGGGCCCGAGTGCATTTTGGTCATTTCACTAAGATGAGTTGGGAATTTGTATAATTTGAATTGTTAACAATTAATTGAGCATGATCTCATTAGTTTGTCGTTAATTGGCTAGATTTGGTGCATTGTACATTGGTTCAAGCCTTCAGAAGAATGAAGAATGTCGGTTTTGAGTCTTCGATGCGGGGTGAGTCTCCTTTCTAATCTTGTGAGGGGGAATTTACCCCATAGGTGAGTTAAATTGGTTATGTGCTCCTATTTGTGGGGGCTACGTACGCACGAGGTGACGAGAGTCCGTGCTTAGCTACTATTATGCTATTTTCCAGGTAGTCTAGGACCCAAAAAAAATATGTTATACTTGGATTACTCTGAACCCGTTGATAGTTTGAATTGTTTAAATCACCTTGAATTGGTAAAGGAATTTAAAAAGAGATTTAATATTAAATTTTCCCTGAAATGTTAAATAGAGAAATTTGTCTAATTGGTTGATTATCCCCGATAAGCTATTAATTTCCTGCTTGAGCATGTATTTTATGTGTGACTTCATCGCATGGATGATTCGCGAGCAGGATATGTGTTTATTTATGGAACGGGCCGAACGCCTCTGTGAGGAGATGCATCTATGGTTCATGCTGCTCGACCCTCGGCAGTGCACAGTTTACATTCCTGTTGGAGTGGGCCGTCGCCTCGGTGTAATTTGCGCATGTTTATCTATTACTTGAAAATTTTAAATGTGGAATTGGCCCTACGTGGCTTGATATAAACTGATAAGATAATAAATAACCGACTTTAGAAGCCCTTGATTTATTATTGAAGGTGTTTACATGTTTTTCTGGATTCACAATTAGAACTTCTATACAAATCCATAATTATCCTCGCACTTATAGAATATTGCTAATTGACATCTAGTGAGTGTCGGAGTTGGCTATCTCGTCTCTAGCCCTTCGGGATTAGGCGGGGCACTCACTGAGTACACGTTGATTACGTACTCATACTACACTTCTGTACATTTTTGCTGCACAGGTATGTATACCTCTAGCAGCCTATTGGGCGTAGCAGCCAGGGATGACGTTGGGACTATGTGAGCTGCATTGTTCGAGGCGACCCGCAGCTAGTGTAGTTCCTTTCAGCATTTTGTATCTTATTCCCTGTCAACTATATTTCGAATAGGTGTTGTATTTTATCTTTCTTATCAGTAGTTGCTCATGTACTTGTGACATCGGGTTCTGGGGATGTATTTGGATTGTTTGGAAATCTTAAAAGTTGTTTAAATATTTCATTATTCATTCGGAGGAATATACTGACAGAGGTGTCCGGCGCCACCATGACCCTTAGTTGATTTTAGGTCGTGACAAGTGGCCATTGATTATTTCACCAAATGGGTTGAAGTGGCGTTATACAAGGCAGTGACCAAGAAAGTTGTGGCAAATTTTGTCCGCGATCGCATCGTTTGTCGATTCGGCATTCCAGAGTCGATCATTACTGATAATGGCTCCAATCTCAATAGTAACTCGATTAAAGCCATGTATGAAACATTTAAAATCAAACACAGGATTTCTACAACCTACAGACCTCATATGAATGGAGCCGTAGAAGCGGCCAACAAGAACATCAAGAAGATACTAAGGAAAATGATAGAAAAGCATAAGTCGTGGCATGAAAAGTTATCATTTGCCTTATTGGGATACCGTACCACAGTTCGCACATCAACCAGGGAAACTCCCTATATGCTGGTTTATTCTACAGAGGCAGTCATTCCCGCCGAGGTAGAAATTCCCTCCTTGAGGATCATACAAGAAGCAGAACTTGACGACACAGAATGGGTAAAAAGCCGCTACGAGCAACTAGCTCTAATAGATGGGAAAAGAATGAATGTAGTTTGCCATGGTCAATTGTATCAAAACAGAATGTCCAGAGCCTTCAACAAAAGAGTCAAGCCAAGATGGTTTACACCGGGACAACTAGTGTTGAAGAAAATATTCCCACATCAAGATGAAGCCAAGGGGAAATTCTCTCCCAACTGGCAGGGCCCGTACATGGTTCACCGGGTTCTAACGGGAGGAGCCCTCATACTTGCAGAAATGGATGGAGAAGTCTGGCCAAAGCCAATCAATTCAGATGTAGTCAAGCGTTACTATGTGTAATCTTTATGCTTTCCTATATGAAGTAATTTGAACTACGCCTGACCTGATTCCCGTTTAAGAGGAGATACGTAGGCAACCTATGGGTTCGGTCACAATTCAATAAAATTTTCATTTCCCCCCGCCATTGGAAATTGGGGCAGAATTTTGAGGAGGACCCTCAAAATTCCGAAGTTGATTTTCAGCCAGTCATCGCACGCTGCCGTCAAAAGCATCAGCCCAGTAAACTGGGGCAGAATTTTGAGGAGAACCCTTAAAATTTCGTAGCGAGCGAGGTTGTAACGTCTTGAACCACGTCGCAGTCGTTGGTTCATCAAAAGAGAACTATTTTCAACTATGTATTTATATTACGTTTTTACTAAATCATGCATGACTACATCAAAATTACTTTGTTTAGCGATGCTGCCCCAATGAGAGCCACGCCGAGCGAGACAAGCAAAGTCAACTGGGAGACGGACTAACCTTCCCCCTTTACATAACTCACAATTTTTCTTTGAATGCAGGCACCCAAGACATAAAATCACCAGATACGATTACACACTCACACTTTTTCAGGAATACAATTCTCAGAGTCATCATCTATTTACACAACATCCCCAGCAGCCATAATATCGCAATCGGCTATCAGCTATCAGCTAAGAGATTTTACCATTACTTTCCATTTTCATTTCCCGCGTTGCATAAGGCTACCTTTCTACCTTCCAAGACTAAGTTGTCTCCATCTGCATTTCTCTGTATTGCATAAGGCTACCTTTCTGCCTTCCGAGACTAAGCACTGTCTCCATCCTGCATTTTCTCTGCATTACATAAGGCTACTATCCGGCCTTCAGAGGTTAAGCTCTACCTCCATTGGAATTTCTTGCATTGCATAAGGCTACTATTCTGCCTTCCGAAGTTAAGCTCTACCTCCATCTGCATTTCTTGTAGTACATAAGGCTACTATTCTGCCTTCCAAGACTAAGCACTGTCTCCATTCTGCATTTCTCTGCATTGCATAAGGCTATGCATTGCATAAGGCTACTATCCTGCCTTCCGAGGTTAAGCTCTACCTCTATTGGCATTTCTTGCATTGCATAAGGCTAATTTTCTGCCTTCCGATGTTAAGCTCTACCTCCATCTGCATTTCTTGCATTGCATAAGGCTACTACTCTACCTCTCGGGACTAAGCTCTGTCTCCATATTGCATAGGCTAAAATATTGCATCTTCATCTTGCATCGGCTGAAATATCGCCTCTTCATCTTAGCATCGGCATAAATATCGCCATTTTTATTAAGTCTTAGCATCGGCTGGAATATCGCCATTTCATCTTAGAATCCGTTGAAATATTGCCATTTTTATCAAGTCTTAGCATCGGTTGAAATATCGCCACTTCATCTTAGTATCTGCTGAAATATCGCCATTTTTATTAAGTCTTAGCATCGGCTGAAATAGCGACATTTACTTAAATTCTCACATCGGCTGAAAGATCGCCATTTATATTTACACTTTACATCGGCTGAAATATCGCCACTTCATTGAAATCTCGTATAGGCTGAAAGATCGCCACTTATAGTTCATACTTTGCATCAGCTGAAAGATCGCCACCTTCTGCATTTCATGGGCTGAAAGATCGCCGAATCTTCCAAAGGCGTCATTGTTCAAAAGCACCATTTGCATAGCTCGAGAACGCCATGCCATGGCTTGAGGATCCCATTTTATCTTGTGCTTATCATTATTCAAAGGCATCATGGTTCGGAGGCATCATTCTCATAGCCCGAGAACATCATTTCATAGCCTGCGAATCCTTCATTATACGCTTCATTGCCCATGACGTCATGGTCTGAGGACGTCACCCTAACCATCCAAAGATAACATTTATGGTCCAACGGGAACTTGCATCACATTTAAATTTATACACAATATATGTTTGCATTGCTCACTTGCAGGTACACTGGCTATCAATGACCGTCTCAGTAGGATCGATCCCGCTCCGGCTCCCGCAGCCCACTAGACTCTGACCATTTTTCCAAACCCGAACAACGCATCCGTCTTTCAAAAATCTCTATCGGCATATTCTGTCAATAGACCTTGAACTACATATGGCCTGATTCCTGTAAGACCAGGGATACATAGGCAACTCAAGAACCAGAGCTCGGTCAAAATTCTTTGCAAACCGTTTCTTTCGGTCAAAATTCGTCATCATATCTTTACCCGACAACTCCTTCGTCCCTCTCGGGTAAAGAGGGGCAGCTGTTGATACCCATTTTTTTTCCTATATATTTTTATACCCAAAATACTTTCAAAATAGCATGTGTCTGCATATATAAGCATGCCCAAAAGTTTTATTATTTTTCCCAAAATTTTAAGATTTTTAAAATCAATTTATTGTCTATTTTAACAATGTAAAATCCAATAATTATTCCCAAAATTATCATTTTTGGCAAATAATTTATTTCCATCCTCATATTTATACCAAAATATAATTAAAGTGATTTTTTTTATATTTTTATAAATTTATTTGGTATTTTTAAAGCTAAATTGCATATAATTACAATTATAGCCTATCTTATAATTAATAGCATTTTACAGCTACAGAATCATTCCCAGTATTTTTAGATTAATATTTATGTATTATTAATTAGTTTGATGCTTTTAATTTATTTTTAAAATTATTTTTAACTATTTTTATAAAATAAAAAGGGGGAAATTGGCTATTTAACACATAGCCATTTTTAATTGCAATTGCAGCCTCAATTGATCCCAATTCCACCCCAATATTAAACGACCCAATATTAATTTTAACCCAACCCCATGACCGATTTTCAGACCCGTCCGGTTTCCCCTTTAATCCTGGTCGTTGATCATTTTAATCAACGACCATGATTCGTTCTTTCCTTTTTTAATTCCCTTACTCCTTTACCCTAATTCATTTTATCATGTCTGTTGCCTTTGAATTCTCTTCACCTACTAAATCCTCTCTAGCCCTCCCTGAAACCCTAGTTAATTTCTACCTACTTCCGTCCTATTTCCACCGGAATCCATGGCATTCTTGGCCAGAGGTGGCCTGTACTCACTCTCCTACATCATTGAACCTAAACTAACCAGGGTTCGGAGGCCGACTTCCATGGTTCCCTTTAGATCTGTCCCAGATCTGCAAGATCCATGGCTTCTCCAGCCATTTTCCGGCAAGTTCGAAGCAATATAAGCCTTTCGACTCAGGATCCAACTTTCCTCAAGACCTTCTCATTCTAGGGTTTTCTCTACCATTTTAAGCCTTCTAAGGTTCTGTACTGGCTTATTTCTTTTAGATCTGTGACATGCCTGAGCTTTACTTGACGTTTCAAGGGTTTTCCCCAAATTTCCTTTTTTCCAAAACCGTTCGAATTCGATTTTTAGGGTTTAGGGAAAAAGTTTGTTGTAAACATTTTCTGATTTTGGCTCTCTTTATGTGTGTTTTATACTTGTATGTTTATTTCTTACTGTGCTCAAGTCTATTTGATTATGCAAGACCTTTTGTAGTTCTTTGTTCACTTGTTAACTCGGTTTGTTATTCATCATTCTTCGTTATATATGTTTAATTCTGTACTCTTTGGTTTTGTTTCCCCTTACTAAGTTTATTGATATTCCTGTTGAACATGCTTTTTTACTTACTTTGTTTAAAACCTCTGAAACTTGTTTGAATCCTAATTTCTCTCAAGCATGACTTTGAATCGTATGTTTGCCTCTCTCATGATTTCTCACCTCTGATTCTATTTGAAATCCTAAAATTTGGGGGTTTTTCTTTGGGTATATGGCATTGGGGTTTCACTTTGAAACCCTAGGCTTTCAGACTCACTATGAGCATGTAATCGAACTCGAAATTCTACTTGCCTCGGATTCTGAAACTTTCATCGTTAGACTCTTCTTTTGTTTGAACTGTATGCTTTTTATATGAGAAAAACTTCCCTTTCAAAAGATTTCACCAAGGATTGATTTTAAAATCCCTTTAATCATGCTAGTGATTCATCACTGATTTCTTTCGATTGAATCTCCTTTTACCCTACTGGCTGTGTTAGTTTGATCCTTTTGTATAAGAATCCTATACTTGTGATGTTTTCCTTAAATACATAGTCTCGTGTATTCCTACTGTGATTCTGTGCCAATGTTTGAATTATTCCTATACTTGTATGACTCTTTTCCTTAATTATTTGGGATTCCTTGTGATTACAATTTGGATCTGGGATCCTCTTGATTGATTCTTTTCAAATTGATGCCCTATTTTACTTTATAAATAAACTATTATTCCAATTTTCCTTAATTACTTACTATGTATTTGACCTTGTTTGTGCATTATGTGGTTTCTTTGCCCTAATCAGCCACATTGAACTGATTTCTTTTTCTTATTCTGCCCTGACTAACCGTTTGAACTAGACTCCTTAATTAAAGGATTACATTTGTCTTAATTGACACTAATTGATTGCTATTTCCTTATTTGTGCACTCTTTGCCTATGTGTTGCTGATTTTCAAAACTATTTAAGGACCTAGTCCTCCCCCTTTCTAGCAAGAAGTAATTCTCTCATACTGAAAACACACGAAAATACACCAACTCACACACTGAATTTATTTTCTTGCAATAATGTTTTCTAATCCTGCTTTGCTTGAGTATGGAACTACTGTTTGCAATTTGGCTCGTTCAAGGCTACTTTTGCTTATTTATTTTCTTTGAAACTGGTATGTCCTTTGTTTAAACATTCTGCTTCACCCCCCATGTGTTTACTTTACGCTTCTTGTTTACATTATGGCTTATATACTGTAATTGGTGCTTTCCATCTCCTTTCTGTGTTCCTGCTTCTGTTATGAATCCTCTAACCCTATTCCCCTCTATGTGCCGAGTTAAGCTCTTGGCATGACAGTATCCCAATTACTCTCCAAGCCTTGGCTTGATCCACAATGGATCCTAACTCTTAATGCTTGACTAGCAGGCTGGTTAGGGGTGTGCCAGCATCCCAATTGCTGGGCATGACCACTAGCTTGCTCTATCTCTCCCTGATCCCTTTTCCCTTTGTACACTGACACCTATTCCTAGAATCCTAAGTTCTGCCCCTCTCTTATGAGCCCTGCTTTGGGACCTTGAGTTCCCTCTGAACTTGTGTCACGACCCCAAACCCGGTCGTGATGGCGCCCAACACTAATGTTAGGCAAGCCCGGCCATTCACTCTCTCTCAACCGAGCATGAAGCTCAAAACAAATTAATTAAATACTTAAATCAAATATCAATACTCATAGCTTTTACTCAAATGATAACAATACGAAACCCTAACATTAACTGTAACTCCCAAAATAATACCGAGTCAAGAATCATCAAAAAAATAAATATGTTCTAAAGTACAGAATCAATAAAGGGATAGGGGAGGAGTCGGGTCCTACGGACATCAAGCAGGTACCTCGACAACTCCTGAAAACTCTGGAAAATAGCAACTAGCTCAACTAGGCTCCCGAAGTACCTGAATCTGCACACAAGGTGCATGGAGTAAAGTGAGTACTTCCAACTCAGTGGTATAGGCATGTATAATGTCTGACAGTAAGAAATCCCAAATATAGCACAAAGCAAAGCTATAACCAATTTGTCTACACATTCATCAAT